>OZ023274.1:53001229-53239229 GCA_964007475.1 Hybos culiciformis | reverse complement strand
AAATTTAATCATTCCTATGTAAAATTATAACCTTTCTCCCTCATTGTATATTATATCATGGATTTTTTATTCGTAGAGTACTTATTTCTCGATATAAGTAATTGAAAGTTTTAAGTTTAAAAAATAACCCGTATGGTATATTACTTAATTTAAAAACATTTTAAATAGAATTTAAATAATAAATGTTATGCAAAAGAGGTGCTCAGTTTTGTGACAACAATTTTAATATTAAATATATATTTCTTCAGCATTATTCAGCTGAATCCATCTCTCATGTGAAGTTCAATAATTTGTCCTTATTTTAAAATAATATTTTATAATTTGATAATTTAGCACAAACATTTCAAACCAAAAATTAAACCTCTATCAAGCATTTTTTATGCTGCAGTTCTCAAAAATGTATAGAAGTGATATGTCATTTTAAGAATCTGAAAAAGATAAGGTTATATGTACGTATTTTAGGTTCTTAATTTTTAATTTCCCAACATCCAAAGAGTGAAGAACCCTGAAATCAAAAATGGCTGAAGTTTAGGTTATGCAAAATATATATTAGGTTCACTTAAAGCTAGAACATTGGCTTAAAGTTAAGAGGGAATTGGATCTTAATTAAAAAAATCATTTTATGTTCGACAGGCTCCATCTAAAAGATTCGGAATAATAAGCCAAGACGCCATACAAAAGTAAGTCTTGTAATATCTAAAAGTGAAATGTGGGCTATTTCTCATCAAATATCAAAAGTGTGTCAGTCTATGTTCAAAAACGTCAATGTTTCGAGAAAGTTCAAGAAAAAGAACCACATATACCAAGCACACATGTACCACTTTATATTTTATTATTATTTTTAAAAAAAAATATAAATTACGGCCCACTTACATACATCTCAAATATTTGGTCAAAAATATATGATACAAAATTTGTGTTTGGCTTATTTATATAGTTATAAAATATTTATAATAGTACTTAGCTCTTACATTTGCAAAACTTTCCATTGAAAAATTTAAAAGATTTCCTGGAGTTGATATATATTGTGGAACTGATCCTCTTATCATAAAAATTATCATTAGCTTCTTGAATTTTAGAGCACTTTCTATCCAGTTGAATTTGTAAATGGATTCATAGAATTCAGTTCGCTACAAAAAAAGTTACAAATTAAAATTAATTTTTGAATACCCGATATCTTTTTTTTTTTTCGAAGAATTTCGTTTCAACGCGCAATAGCGTATAAATTGAACGGGGGGCAGACAGTTGCCCAAATGACATTTGACAATCTGACATTTGCCCACGGACATTTGACAATCTGACATTTGCCAAACCGATATTTGAGTCCCCCCCTCCGTTCCTTTTCACACATTTTCCAAATTGAAACAAATTTATTTCCAACTTTATAGGTAAATTTTTTTTTTAGCTGAGTATAAGTTTTGTTTAACCAATAAACTGGTCAAATGTCAGATTGGCAAAGGTCCGTGGGAAAATGTCCGTGGGCAAATGTCGGATTGTCAAATGTCATTTGGGCAACTGTCCGGGAATCAAATTGAACTGATATTAATTACATTGGTAAGTTTTTTTATATAAAATACTTGCATTTTCATCATTAATTCGATAAATCTTTAGAAACTCGATACAGCAGCTTACGGAGATGATGAGCAAATTATTTGAACATAAAGTCAATATCGACAGCAACTCATGAAAAAAAATCCCAGAATTTTCAAAGCAACGCAATATTTGCATTTTCAAAAACTTACCTTATCGTGAATTATTTGGCCTAAATAACAATACATTCCTGTTTGACCAAGTTTCAAAAAAATTATTATGATGATTGCAGTATTTTGTGTGTTAATTGAAGCTACTATGTAAACACATAAGGCTATAAGAATACAATTAGCGGAAACTTCCGTTAAAACCACAAATCCAAAAAGTTTTGAAATTTTATCCAATAATCTGTGATATTATAAATAAACGGAAAATCTATATTCAAAATCTAATCTTAAATTTTGTTCAGGTTGAAGTAATAGCACAATTTTAAATTTATTTCGCTCGAGAATAAAATTCTACAACAATTTGCTTATCATAAAAATTATTAATGCGGGCACCCTTAACTGCATTTAAGTTTCTGAATTCGATAAATATAAAATGACAAATAAAAAGATTGAATGATTCCGGTTTTTAAATCCTTTATATCAGGGATCACGTCGATTGATCGAGCAATTTTTGGTCGATCAATAAGTTGGAGATGATGCAAATAGTTACAAACGTTAACACTGTTTATTCAATCTAATTAATTCACATCCTTTTGATGTGTGTCCTTTTCCTCTTAAAGACGATTCATATCTATTGTTCTACAAATTGAGGTCACATTTTTTAATAAAAAGGTTGGATGAAAGCATAGCTCTAAAAACTAATGTAATCTTAATTTTACATACCAAAGAATTTGAAGAAGATCTTAGGAATAGAAGAATCATAAATAGTAATCCAAAATTACCAAATGTAGCAAATATTTGTACATACGTTTCATCTAAATGGGCAATTTCTTTTATAAGGAAGACTAGTTATCCTTCCTTTACTCAAGATTTATTAGTATTCTCTCGGACTGGATTTAACAAAATTATGAATGATTGGTTGAAGACTTGCAGCCTTCCTTTAAAATTTAATATATGTTTTTGAGTAATTTCACCGTTGTCACTTATATGTGTTTAATATCAATATTTTATATTTTATAAGGTCGATCACGACACATTTTATAAAAAATTAGTCGATCTTATATATAATGAAGTTGGCCACCCCTGCTTTATATTAACTACACTTCCACAAACTTAGAAAGTCAAAATTGACCCACTTCTCGGTATCCAATCGAGCTGAAATTTTGCACATCGCTTTGTTGTCGATGACAATGGACTGGCATCGACACATTCACCTTTATATTAATTTCACCACCGGGTCCGCATACTTAGAAAGTCAACATTGACCCACTTCCCGGTATCCAATTGAGCTGAAATTAAGCACATCGCTTTGTCGTCGATGACAATTCATTTTGGCATCGACACATTCACATTCACACACATTTATCAATTAAATTCTTTATATCAACTTCACGGCCGTCTCCACAAACTTAGAAAGTCAAAATTGACCCACTTCCCGGTATCCAATCGAGCTGAAATTTTACATATTTCTTTGTCGTCGATGACAATGCACTTTGGCATCGACACATTCACACACATCTTTATATTAATTTCAACACCGGGTCTACAAATTAGAAAGTCAAAATTGACCGACTTCCCGGTATCCAATCGAGCTGAAATTTTGCACATCACTTTGTCGTCGATAACAATATACTTTGGCATCACAGACTCACACACACACCTATATATAAACTTCATATCAATTGCCTCGCATATAAAGGATTTATATCAAAAACTTTGTTTTTATGGGTTGTGTTTTTTTAATTATTTTTTTTTAAATAAAGTTAAATGGGTTCAAGTCTAAGCGAACAAAAAGTTTATGTATGTGCTATTATATAATATGTAATGATTTATATGCTTTTAGGCTCACCCAAATACTCTGGTCGATAAATTGATTATTTTGTAAAAGTTTTCCATAAAATCTTGTGTATCTTTGTTTACATAAACCTGTAATATTTCATTATTTACAATTATTTCCAATTTGTAAACCATAATTTGTGGGAATAAAAATATCTGAAAATATTTAAAAATGTTATGTGATATTATTTAATACTTTTAACTATTAAGCGAAATTATCAAAAAAATAATTGCGTTTTCTAATATATAAATTTGCTCACAATTTATTTAAAAAAATATGGGGATCTGCAAAAAATTGGTACAGTAATATTCAGTATTCTGTCACTCTTCATTTATCAATCAAATTAAACAATTTTTTAATATCTTTTAAATTCGTGATAGAAAAATGAAAACAGGGAAACTCCTTATAACAACTCAAAAGCAGGTACGTTCTTTATAAAAAGACAGAACATTAGCACACAAATATTATAATATTTTGTATAACCAAAATTATTATACAATTGCCCTAAATTTCATGTTTCTCTCATTTAGAAGATAACCTTTTGATGTGGAAATCTTATTTTGTATATGTTTTTATTTTGATCCTAATTATTTCCCATCAGCCCCGTTGTGTTCAACTAAAACATGTTTTATTAAATCTAATCATATTTATTTGATAAAATCGTAAAATTTTTTAATTTACCGTATCGAAAACAGAGCATAAAAATACAATAAACATAGCTCCAATTAGCTGGATAAACCAAATGAGCTCAAAAATTGGAAATTCAGGATCATCGATTATCTTAATGGGTAGAATTTGTTCGCCTTTAATATAAAAATATACTGTAAATACGACATAAAAAATAAAAACGGCTAAAAAATAAAAAAAGCTAATAATTTTTAACATTTTTATAACCAAACGATTATTTTCTTTCGGCAAATCAACATTACGGATAAATTTATATATGTTATCAAATTCATTAAATAATTCAATTAATTTTTGTTCTGATATCATTAGAAAAATAATTTTAAAAACCATAACAAAAACAGCATATGCCAAACCCATTGACTGAAATTGATTCATTCTATCATCTGAACTTCTAATTGCTTCAATAATCAACATTACTCCAATTAGACCTGACGAAATGACCATCTAAATAAAAATAGATATTATTATATATAAAACTTAATATATTAACATATTAGTATAATGTAAAATATGCTAATTCTATTAATTTCTCTGAAATTATATATAAAAATAAAATATGTAGGGTCGATGCACCACTTATTGTTAGTATATAGGAAATTTTCAGTGTTCTAATTTTTTCTTAAATCAAACTGTTAATGTTCTATAAAACGTTATTTGATAAAAATAAAGGTTTTTTAATATTAAATAAATTGTCATTTTCGGATTCGCATTTACATTCGAAAAATTTGTGGAAACTCTTCATTTTCTCAATTTATCCATTTTTCACCATTTATTGTTAGTATTTTCCTCTTATTGTTATTAAAGGTACCACTTATTGTTACAAATTTTTTTATAAGTAGGTAATAAATGATTAAATTTCGAAATAAATATAACAATAGTGTTGTTTAACTTAAATAAGCTTTATTTTTTTATTTATTAAATGAAATCAATGATTTTATTCAGTCTTAAATAATGAAAGGAAACTTAAGCTAATGAAAATTCAAAATTTATTTAAATAGGGATTGTAATTCATTTATTTTAATAAATAAAAATAATTCAAATTTGATAGTCAGTTTCAGTTGCATTAAAACCTTCGAAATTTGATAATAATAAATAGGCCTCAATAACTTATAAGTTTTTTCTATCTATTTTCTTAGTTTAATAATTTTTGGTTTTTTGTCAGTTCTGGTTTTTTCCATGTTTTTGTTGTTTTTGTCTTTTTTCACTTGCTTTTCTTGCTGTTCTGCATCATTTCCTAAAATCGAATAAAATCCTCCGTGACCTACAAATTCTTTTGGAAACTTTCCTTTTAATCTATATGAAATGGTGGTGTAAGGTACGTGAAATTTTTACTAACTTGATATTTGGACAAACCGTTTTTTACTGCCTCTATTGCTTTCTCTAACGATAATTTATCGTGTTGACAGCGTTTAATTTTTTCTTTTGATGGTTTTTTCGGCGTATCGGAGAAAACGTTGTTGTCTTGTTAAAATTGCTAACGAAAATGAAAATTGCAAATCACATTTTTAAAAAAAAAAATTTCTCGTTACAAAATTATTATTGGTGATTCACTATACATTATACTGCCGATCAGGTACCGAAACGTTGAAGTTTAGTGAATAGAAACTCTTAAAAAAAACCTTTCTTTAAAAAATTAACAATAAGTGGTGCACTAACAATAAGTGGTACCCTATAACTTGGAAATAATTTAGAATCTTTTTCGTCGATCATAATTATATATCTACCCACAATTTTTCTAGCCAATTTTCCATCAAAAATGAAAAACCGACTGTATATTTTCATTTAGTGTCTGTCCGTCTGTCCCACACTAAAATTATAATAACTATGAAACTAGTTAGCGGGTTTGGTCAAATGTCAAAATAATCTTGTTCACTTTCAGCGAAGCGAAAGTGTGAGAAAAATGTGAAAGTGTGAAAAATATGGTTCTGGATTGTGTTCAAGATCTCAGACTGGAGGCTGAAAATAGATTTTATTGAAAATTGGATGTCGATTGAAAGAAACTAAAAAAAAATATGAAACCCCAATTGGCCAAGGGTTCGAACTGGGAGATGAAAGAAAATTTCGAAGTACGCATTGATAGATGGATGGGTATCGACTGTTAAAAAATGCATCCGAAGGTTTTTTTAATTGAAAATGGGCCACATACCTCATTTATGTTATAGTGTTCTATATTTTTTTAACTTAAAGGACATAAAGTCTATTCGACCTATATTATGTCAACCAGTGGTGTGTCTGTATGATAACCACACATTTCAAAAGTCAGGTGAAGTTTTAAAACTTATATTAATTGCTGTGTATTACTTATGGTTCTAATCTTTGTCATCGTAGTATTACTTTTCACCAAGTTTAGTTTTTTATCATTATACATTATGTTGAGTTCTATTCAGTGTGGCTAAAGTTCAATCAAAAGCCAAAGTTTACTACGAAAGAAATTTTAATCGTTTTACTATTAATATTTGCTCTATTGACTAATAAGTTTGCCGAACCACTGCCTACGATATGAAGACATGATAGATTGTGTGGTGATTGTCCATTAGGTTAGGGTATATTCGAACTAAGATTATATGTATTTGTTTGAGAGGAAAAGACTTTCGTTCCAATCAACCTTTTCAATGAACGTTAACTGAATACAATCAATGGTATGATTATGAATAAAATTATGATTTTTAAAATAACTTAATTTCAATAAAAGAATTGAAAAGAATTGAATAATTCAAGAAAAGTTCAACTTCCCAAAAAAAAGTTGCGACATTTTTACCATAAACTGCAGAAATATTGATAATGTATCATATTTCCAAACCTTAGCATAATTCAAGTATGTTTTGATGTAGTTAAAAACTGTCATTTTTTTTATTATTTGCTCTCCGGAAATATAAAACGAACTGAACGATGACAAATCTGTATTGACCAAAACATAATAAAATACTTATTTTTTTAATTCAACTAGAATTATTAAAGACTTATTAAGTATTTAAATTATTTAATAAATTTTTATAGAAATTCTGTTAAATCTATAATGAGTTCTTAAAAGAATTTTTTTAATATTGCCTGTTTCAAATTTTTGTTTTGTAATGGTCTTATGAAATCCATTATGAGTTTGCCATAATTTATACATAAATCATAAAATTGAAGTTTCATTTTGCGCCAAAAAGGAGTTAGTAAACTAGAATCATCAAAAATTTAAGAAAGATAATTTTGTTTTATTTTTGAAGTTTATACTTCTTTAGCGACGTTGGAAGAAATTTGGTAGAGGGTAAAAATCCATTTTCATATAGAATTTTTCTGAGAATCGTCATCATTTTTCTGAGAATCGTCCGTCATCATTTTTCAAATATTAAAAAAAAACAAATCATAATTGGGTTCGAACCTGGCACCTTCAGACTTATTTTTTTATCAAAAAAATTATTTTCGATGAAATAAAGGTTAGTTGACTTAAAATTTTGGGTAATAGTAGAAGGAGTAGGGTCCACCCGACCCAAAAAAATTTTTTTTTTTTTGTTTTTAATTGTAAAAGTTACCTGTCGTTAAATGAACGTGGCCGGCATGAAAATTTTGGATCGGAGCAGGAAGCGAGGGGGTCTCCTACCCAAAAAAGACCAAAATTTTTTTTTTAACAAAAAAATTATTTTCGATGAAATAAAGGTTAGTTGGCTTAAAATTTTGGGTAGTAGAAGGAGGAGTAGGGTCGACCCGGCCCAAAAAAAAATTTTTTTTTTGTTTTTAATTGTAAAAGTTACCTGTCGTTAAATGAACGTGGCCGGCATGAAAATTTTGGATCGGAGCAGGAGGCGAGGGGGTCTCCTACCCAAAAAAGACCAAAATTTTTTTTTTATCAAAAAAATTATTTTCGATGAAATAAAGGTTAGTTGGCTTAAAATTTTGGGTAGTAGAAGGAGGAGTAGGGTCGACCCGGCCCAAAAAAAAAGGTAACTGTCGTTAAATGAACGTGGCCGGCATGAAAATTTTGGATCGGAGCAGGAGGCGAGGGGGTCTCCTACCCAAAAAAGACCAACAAATTTTTTTTTAGGTCGTGCCGGAGCAAAATATACGAAAAAATTTTTTTTTTTTTAAATAGGGAGCTCCGGTGAAATTAAGATTACCAGCCGAAAAATTTTGGGTGGGGAGCTACGGTTGGGTCGTGCCGGAGCAAAATAAACGAAAAATTTTTTTTTTTTAATTGGTAGCTCCGGTGAAATTACTATTAACTGAAAAAAAATTTTTGGGTGGGGAGCTACGGTTAGGTCGTGCCGGAGCAAAATACACGAAATTTTTTTTTTTTTCAAAATAGATAGCTCCGGTGAAATTAATATTAACTGAAAAAAATTTTTTGGGTGGGGAGCTACGGTTAGGTCGTGCCGGAGAAAAATATACGAAAATTTTTTTTTTTTTTAAATAGGTAGCTCCGGTGAAATTAATATTATTTGAAAAAAATTTTTTGGGTGGGGAGCTACGGTTAGGTCGTGCCGGAGTAAAATATACGAAAATTTTGTTTTTTCCGGTGAAATTAATATTAACTGAAAACAATTTTTTGGGTGGGGAGCTACGGTTAGGTCGTGCCGGAGCAAAATATACGAAATTTTTTTTTAAATAGGTAGCTCCGGTGAAATTAATATTAACCGAAAAAAAATGTTTGGGTGGGGAGCTACGGTTAGGTCGTGCCGGAGCAAAATATACGAAATTTTTGTTTTTTTCAAAATAGGTACATAGCTCCGGTGAAATTAATATTAACCGAAAAAAAATGTTTGGGTGGGGAGCTACGGTTAGGTCGTGCCGGAGCAAAATATACGAAATTTTTGTTTTTTTCAAAATAGGTACATAGCTCCGGTGAAATTAATATTAAATGAAAAAAATGTTTTGGGTGGGGAGCTACGGTTAAGTCGTGCCGGAGCAAAATATACGAAAAAAAATTTTTTTTTAAATATGTAGCTCCGGTGAAATTAAGATTACCAGCCGAAAAATTTTGGGTGGGGAGCTACGGTTAGGTCGAGCCGGAGCAAAATAAACGAAAAAAATTTTTTTTTTAATAGGTAGCTCCGGTGAAATTAATATTAACTGAAAAAACATTTTTGGGTGGGGAGCTACGGTTAGGTCGTGCAGGAGCAAAATATACGAAAATATTTTTTTTTAAATAGGTAGCTCCGGTGAAATGAATATTAACTGAAAAAAAATTTTTGGGTGGGGTTAGGTCGTGCTGGAGCAAAATATACGAAAAATTTTTTTTTTTTCAAAATAGGTAGCTCCGGTGAAATTAATATTGCCTGAAAAAAAATTTTGGGTGGAGAGCTACGGTTAGGTCGTGCCGGAACAAAATATACGATTTTTTTTTTTTTTTTTAATTAGGTAGCTCTGGTGAAATTAAGATTACCATCCGAAAAATTTTTGGGCAGGGAGGTACGGTTAGGTCGTGCCGGAGCAAAATATACGAAAAATTTTTTTTTTCAAAATAGGTAGCTCCGGTGAAATTAATATTTCCTGAAAAAAATTTTTTGTGTGGGGAGCTACGGTTAGGTCGTGCCGGAGTAAAATATACGAAAAATTATTTTTTCAAAATAGGTAGCTCCGGTGAAATTAATATTACCTGAAAAAAAATTTTTGGTTAGGGAGCTACAGTTAGGTCGTGCCGGAGCAAAATATACGAAAAAAAATTTTTTTTAATAGGTAGCTCCGGTGAAATTAAGATTACCTGAAAAAAAAATTTTGGATGGGGAGCTACGGTTAGGTCGTGCTGGAGCAAAATATACGAACATTTTTTTGAAGTTTATACTTCTTTAGCCGCGTTGTGCGTTTTTTTGGTAGAGGATAAAATATTTTAATTTACATTTTGTACTCAGCAGCCCATCATTTGTAGCCACTGTTATTGAATATTTTAAATCTTTAAGTATAAACTTCTGTAGGCAGTTCTATGACTGCTTCGTGTGTTTTTTTTTTATGCAAACTTTTTATTATCACTGATATAAGGTGTACACAGCAGGGTTGCCACTTTACTGTAATTACAGCAGATCTACTGCATTTCATCTGCTTTTACTACGTCACTGTAAAGAGACGAAATCTACTGCAAAAGTCCATTTTAAAATTTTTAGTACTTTTTTTGCAGCAAATTTTATACAGCGGCAATAAAATGTCAACATTTTATTATTTTTAGCTGGTTAATCACAAAAAAATAGTTTTATACTTCTGTGATATCTGTCTATTGGTAATGGTAGTTTTTTATTGTTAAGAACAATACAATTTTTAAAGTTTTTCTTATCAAGTCAAGTACAGTACAAGTTATCATTGTTTTACAGTACAAGTTATCACTGTTTTAATTATTAAAGAATTGAAAAGATATGGTGCAGAATTTGGGGCTAGCAAAACCGGTAAACCGGTTTACCGGTTTACCGGTAAATTGGTTAAAAATTATGTTTAAATTTACCGGTAATTTTCAAATAATTTACCGGTAATTCGGTAAAATTTTATGGAAATTCTGAATAAATTATTAGTAGTATTTTTTTCTAACTAAAAAGAAAAATTCTACAAAAAAGCTAACTTTTTTACATATTATAAAAAAACAGTTGAAAACGCAAAAAATTAAGGACTTTATAATGGAAAAGAATTTTTTTTCTTACAATATTACAATATGCATTTCTTAAAAAAAAATACAGCCTACTTGATTGATTTTTCTTAAATTTTCGGTTTTTTAATAGAGAAAGAAAAATATTTACATACAATTAGGACCTGTAAACTGATGCTGTTTTACTAATATATTCATTTGTTATTCTTTTTGTTGTTTTCAGTGTTTAGATTATTACTATTTAAGCCTTTAGAAAAAAAAACCGGTAAATTACCGGTAACTCGGTAATAATTTTTTTTTTACCGAATTACCGGTTTTTTAAAATATCGGTAAATTTACTAGCACTAGTGCAGATAAATATGAACCGCCCGATGATTTGATAAAATATTTTCATTCATATAAATTTGTCGATGGAAATTGGAAAATAAACAAAATATTATATACTATAAATTATGAATATTTTAAAATTTATATAATACAAAATATATTATATAAAATAAAATATATATAATGTAAAATATATGTATATAAAATAAAATATAAATGTATAATATAAAATATATGAAGTATGTACAATATAAAAAATATGTATTACAAAACACATTTAAATTTTTTTTAAATTTGTTTTTAAATTTGCTTTATCTATTGAGTTTTATTAGTTAAAAAGAACCCTGGGAGTCAACAAACAAAAAAAAATCGTGGACATTTCATTTTTCATATCTACTGCATTTTCACTCGATTTACTACGTTTTTTTCAGAAATCTAATGCATTTAGATAACACAGAAGTGGCAACCCTGGTACACAGTACAGTGCACATATTAAAAAAATATATACAACGCTTTAATCTTCTAATACAGTCCTGTCCAACGGGTGGCTCCAGAGCCAAATGTGGCACTTAACTTTCTATGAAATAAATTAGATAGAAAATATTGTAAGTGGCATTTGGCATCTGTATAGTTTGTGTCAATCTTTTTTTTTTTTTAAAGAAGTTTTTTCAAAACAACGATAGATTTTAACCTCAAAAACCAATTGAGAATTCCAACCATAAATTTTCAGGTACATTTTGAACAGTTAAGAAAAAAAAATTGTGAAACAAACTTCTCATTAAAATTAATACATAAATTTTTAAAAATAAAGTGTAATTTACCAATTATTTTTACCAATTATTTTTCTACCAATTGTTTTTCTACGCATAGTTCGTATACCGAAAACCATGTTTTCAAGGAACTTTTAAATATATTAAATTATTATATTCAATTCCTTTTTTTTTAATTTAAGAGTTCAAAAGATAAATATAAAATAACAGAAATAAGTGTGAAAAAGTTATTATATAACACAATTTTATATTTATTAAATTATTGAAAGTATTAACTAAAGTTTTCGAAAATTATTATGTTGCTGTTATTGAAAAAAAGGAAAATAAAATAAAATTCATTTACTATAACAACCAGATAAAAGCATTTATTTAAAAAAGAAACTTTTGTTTTTACATTCATAACAAAAAAAAATTATAGTTTTACTCTAAAAAAAACTCTCTAAAACCAAGCTTACTGAATGCAGATTAATATAAAAGACATTATGAAACACCCTAAAGTTATTGCAATAATATTCGACATAGCTCATGACACATAAAGATTAGATTCAAATACGACATTATTAAAATTTGTACCACACAACTAGAAACATGCTAAAAACATGCATTGTAGCTTAGCTTTAATTTTTAAGATGAAAAGAATATTTTTTCAGCTTTGTTTGATAGCTGAATTTTTTGTGTATCCAAAAAAGTTAACCCATCTCTTGTTGAACTCCATCTTTTGTTGAAACATAATAACAATACATTCCTGTTTGACCAAATTTCAAAAATATTACTATGATGATTGCAGTATTTTGTGTGTTAATTGAAGCTACTATGTAAACACATAAGGCTATAAAAATACAATTTGCAAAAACTTCCATTAAGGCCAAAAATCCAAAAAGTTTTGAAATTTTATCCAATAATCTGTGATATGATAAATAAAATTAAAATCTATATTCAAAATCTAATCTTAAATTTTGTTCATGTTGAAGTAATAGCACAATTTTAAATTTATTTCGCTCGAGAAGAAAATTGTACAACAATTTGCTTATCATAAAAATTATTAAGGCGGGCACCCTAAACTGCATTTAAGTTTCTGAATTCGATAAATATTAAATGACAAATAAAAATGATTGAATGATTCCGGTTTTTTTTTTATTTTTCTTTTTGAATAAAGTTAAATGGGTTCAAGTCTAGGCGAACAAAAGATTTTTTATGTGCTATTATAATATGTATAATGATTTATAAGCTTTTAGGCTTACCCAAATACTCTGGACGATAAATTGATTATTTTGTAAAAGTTGTCCATAAAATCTGGTGCATCTTTGTTGACATAAACCTGTAACATTTCATTATTTAAAATTATTTCCAATTTGTAGACCATAATTTGTGGAAATAAAAATATCTGAAAATATTTAAAAATGTTATGCGGTGGTATTATTTAAGAGTTTTTTTTTAACTATTAAGTCGAATTTTCAAAAAAATAACAGGGTTTTCTAAGATATAAATTTGCTCACAATTTATTTTAAAAACATATGGGTATGTATCTGCAAACAAAATGGTACAGTTATATTCAGTATTCTGTCACTCTTCATTTATCATTCAAATGGGAGAAATAGAAACGAAAGAACTCTCTTACAATCTTACAACTCAAAATAAAGTAAAATATTTTAAAATTGTAAGCGCAAATTATCACAATTGTAATTGTCTTAATTTTTATGTGCTAGATTTGATTTTGAACATAGTTTTACTTTTTATTTTTACAAATTATTCGATAAAATTTAAGTTTTACATTTCTCTCATTTAGAATCAATCTTTTTTGATGTGGACATTTAAGTAGGTTTAATCACTTAACTATGGTATGTTTTTAATTTCATCCTAATTATTTCCTTCAGCCCCGTTGTATTCAACTACTTAAAAAACGGGTTTTATTAAATCTAATCATATTTATTTATAAAATCGTAAAATTTTAAAGATTACAGAAAATAAAATTTACCGTATCGAAAACAGGGCATAAAAATCCAACAAACATAGCTCCAATTAGCTGTATAAACCAAATGAGCTCAAAATTTGGAAATTCAGGATCATCAATTATCTTAATGGGTAGAACTTGTTCGCCTTTAATATAAAAAAATAATGTAAATGCGAAATAAAAAATAAATACAGCAAATGCGTAAGCAATGGTAATCATTTTTAACATTCTTTTAATCAAACGATCATTTTCTTTCGGCAAATCAACGTTACGGATAAATTTATAAATGTTATCAAATTCATTAAATAAATCATTCAATTTTTGTTCTGATATCATTAGAAAAATAATTTTAAAAACCATAACAAGGACTGCATATGCCACAACCATTGACTTAAATTGATTCATCCTATCATCTGAACTTCTAATTCCTTCAATAATCATCATTATTATAACTAGACCTGGGAATACTACAATCTAAAAATAAAACACATATAATGTTAATTCTATTAATTACAGAATATAGTTTGTTCAATAGTAAAAGCATTTTAGTGGCAGACGGAAGGATGGACATTTCGTCGTCCGAGATCAGAATTATATTAAATCCAATTTTAAAAATTGTTCAGATTCAGGATTTTATTATTTAAATATTTACTAAAAAAGCACAAAATAAAAAAATTTACGAATCCAAGAAAATATTTTTGTATGTTAGAAAATTCGTTGATTAAACATTGAAATCGTTTAATACCCCTCATAGTATTTTAGTATAGTCGTTTGGTTGTATGTTTAATTGTCGATTAGGTAGATAATGATTGAATAATTAAGACTGTATTTGTTTGAGAACAAAAAACTTTCTTTCCAATTAAATTTTTCTAAAAAGTGTTTAATGCAATCAACAATGGTAAATGAATAAAATTATGATATTCAAAAAAATTTATTTTAATAAAATACGTGAATAATTCAAGAAAAGTCCAACTTCTCAGAAAAGTTCCAACTTCTCAGAAAAGCTCCAACCTTTTTTACCATTGATTGCAGGAATATTGATAATGAATCATATTTCCAAATTTTAACATAATTCAAGTATATTTTAATGTAGTTGAAAACTGTCATTTTTTATTTTCTTTTCGAAAATATAAAACGAACTGTACGATGACAAATCTGTATTGACCAAAATATAATCAAATACATATTTCTTTTAATTCAAGTAGACTTATTAAGTATTTAAATTATTTAATAAATTTTTATAGAAATTCTGTTAAATGTATAATGAGTTCTTGAAATATTTTTTTTAACATTGCCTGCTTCAAATTTTTATTCTGAGGAGTGTGAGATATGGCGAGGATGTCACCACCTAACGGTACTTTAGATTTAGGATACCTGGACTCGGAATACATATATTGAAATCTTAAAAATATTGACGAAACTAAAATAATTTTTAAAAATTTTAAGATTTTCCTCCAAACAAAAAAGAAAATTATCATTTGTTCTCATAAATAAAATTGTGATCTTAAACCACAATATTATTATCTCAATTCGAGATTAAACAAAATTTATATTTTCAGTCAGTGGTCTGTGTATCTGTCGTACTGTACATGCAGACCAGAAACTTTTTATTACTATTATGAATAGGATTATTGTCACAATATCAAATAAATAGAACAGTGCAACTTGAATCCAAGAAAAAAAAAAATAAAAAATCCGATTCCTCAAAAATTTCCAATATTACCAATGTTTGACAGAATAATGAAATTTTATCATATTTCCAAATTTCATAATCTATAATATGTATCTTAATCGAACTGGACATCATAAAATAAATATTTTTTTTTAATTCAAGACCTACGCAGTTAAAGCGTTATTAAATATTTAAAATCATTTATAATTTTATCACAATTATAAACTTTTAAATGTGTAATGAGTATTAATATTAACAATACTTTTAAAATCGGTTTTGTAACTGTCCAAATAAAATGGATTTCCATTACCCCTCTCAGTTTAACACTTCCTTACTCACAATAAATATGGGTATAAATGTAAATGTAAAGTGTATTCATTTCATTCATACTGTGTTTTACTCAAATAGACTAAAGTTCTTTGTAAGAACAATTCCTTAAGATGTTGATAATTTTGCTTCAAGAACCATTTGCAGAAGTATGGTTACTTTTTCAACATTCTCAAAGTTCAATTATCCACGACTATATTCTTCAAATCGTATCAAAAAATATCGTCTGCTGAGAAATGAAACAACGTATGATATTTATACGTCATTATTAGATAATAGCACCATTCGATTCCTCGTACTCGATTTTATAAGTACAACTATTTTGCAATATTCGTAATGTTGATTAAAATGTGTTTTTTAGATGAAAATTTTTTTTTTTTATGTTTTTTTAAATTTTGAAATCTTTAAACTCAAATTACTCGAAACTATACTTTCCATTATACATTGTTTCATTTCTCAGCAGACGATATATCAATACTAGAAAAAAGCCTGCACAGAAAAAATAGTGCAGGCCTAGCCTAGTAACTATGCGTTGATTTTTGTCATTTCGAAAAGAATGCTTTTATTTTTTTATTAATAAAGTACGCCTTGATTTTTTTTGTTTATATTTTAAAGTTTTTATCAAAGTACGCTTTGCATTCAGTGTTGCATAGTCATTCGGTTATTTTATTTATTATTTACGTTAAAAAAAATAAATAGAGGAAAGTGCCAACACTGCCAAGGTCGTTTAAGAGGTGAGTTCACCTTTTATTATATTAGATATATAAATTAATACAAAGAAGAATGGAACCGTTTTTTTTTTTTTTTTTTTTTTTTTTATTAAAGTTACCAAATCACTAGGTGGGATACCTTTTATACTTAAAGAAGTATGGATTTGATAATGAGGATAGGAAATTTAGACGGGATTAAAAAGTGGGACAGTCAGTAGGTAATCATTTACACTCTTCTTAAAGCGGCGCAAGTCATAAATCAAACGTCCGCCAGCTGTAGGGAACAATTTTGAAGGGAGAGCATTCCACATTCTTGAGGTGCGAATTGAAAACGAATCTCCAAAGCTCGTTCTATCACATCTGGGAATTTTGACGAAATATGGGTGTGACGTTGAAGCAGTACGTGTTTGGCGTGAAAATACTTGAAGTTGAGGAAGTAGGGCCTTTACTTCCAGGGAACACGTATCCATTCCAACAAGGTATTTATAAAAAATGGAAAGTGAACCTACATTACGACGGTGGTTGAGGGATGTTAAAAAGCTGGTGGTTTGGTGATCGTTGATCAATCTAATAGCCCTTCTCTGAACTTTGTCCAGGTACTCAAGATGGGTTTTGGGAGCACCAGCCCATATATGTGAATTATATTCTAATTTTGGTCGTATGTAGGATTTGTAGATGTTTAGGAGATCAGAGGGGGAAAAGTATTGTTTACATCTTTTTAGAAAACCTAGACATTTAGCTGCGTTTTTAGCCGTTTCAAAAATATGAATTTCCAGCTCAGATCGCTGGTTATTTTCGAACCTAAAATGTCAAGGTTTGCAGATTTTCCAATACTCTCGCCTTGAAAAGAAAGTTGGGGTTCGAACGTTGACAGCTTTCTAGAAATAAGGCAGCATTGCGTTTTAGAAGCGTTAAACTCAACTCTGTTGAGAAGACCCCATTGTGAAATTTTGGATAGGTCGTGATTTATGGTACTTTGTAGAAAATTTCGTTTCGTAGTAACAGCATTTGAAGATGCTGATTTCCTATTAATAAAATCGTAGCATGCCACAAAGTTACTGTCATCGACGAAGCTGTGGATGGGATTGAGTGTGGATTGCAGAAGATCATTAATGAAAATTAAAAAGAGGGTTGGGGAGAGAACACACCCTTGGGGTACACCGGAGTTGATATTAAAAATATGTGACTGGTACCCATCCACAACAGCACGAATAGAACGGCCAGACAAAAAGTTGCTGATGCAATTGACAAAGGCTGATCCTATACCCATTGATTTAACTTTAGAAATCAGGGCCGAGTGCCACACTCGATCGAAAGCCTTAGCTATTTCCAAATCAACAACACAAGCCTCACCGGAGTTGTGAAGACTGGCGTTGAGCTTGTGGGATAAATATGTCATCAGGTCACCAGTCGATCTATTCGTACGAAAACCATATTGCTGGTCACTTAGCAATTTGTTGTATTCAAGGTATTTTTTGACTTTATTGTTTATAAGGGATTCCATTACTTTGGAAAGAATAGAAGTAAGCGCAATAGGCCTGTAGTTAGAGGGATCGCATTTATCGCCTTTTTTTGGAATAGGCTGAACATGCACAACTTTCCACTTGGTGGGGTAAATGCCAAGTGAATATGAAAGATAGAAAAGGTTGCGCAGAGGTTTAGCTAGAACCTCTGTCCTCACAAGCTAATATTAGTCTTATTACTGATTTGGTTCAAAATCAACAAATTTATGTTTCAAATTTAAAGATACCTACAGTTTTCTATTTATGATACTTGTGTACAATATTTAAGCCAATGTTCAACAGAATTCAACAATACACTAGTGTTGAATGAATTTTATTGCGAACTCTACAATGTTGGTCAATAGTTGAAATAAATTCTACATTTTATGCATGTAAAAAAAACGAATTATAGATGGTACTGGGTAATTTGATGAAGTATATTTCATATTAAATTTTGCAACTACTCAAAAGGTACAACAAGAATACTCACAACAGTTCTCAACTTATAAAAATTTACTTCTTACCATAATACCATAAACATATAACCATTTTAATATAATAATAATGTATGCTGTACCCACCGACATTAAAAAAATAGTTCCGCAGCAATTGATTATAATTTTTCGACAAAGTATAATATTAACAATATATATTTAATGGTTATATTCTATATATGAATGTACCTAACAAATTTAAAATATTGAAAAATTACTTCATTCATTTCAATTGGAAGTATGTAAAACAATTTCAGGATTCGAATCGAAATTTTAAATTAAAAAAGCGTAAGAAAATTTAGTAGTATGTAGATATTTTTACCATTTTGTTAAAAAAAATTAAAAAGTAAATTTTTCGAAAAGAATTGTTTTTCAAAGTTTAGTGAAAAAAAATTGTTTTTATAAAAAAGACAAAAAATTTGTAAAAAAAAAGTTCAGTTAAGATAAAACATTTATTTCAAGAAAACTATAATTTAATTTAACAAAAATATGATCGATCCTAAAAATTTGAACATATGTGTATGGATGCGTATGTATATATAGTTAAAATAAGATATTTTATTAAATAATTCTTGATTTTGACACATCAACTCTTAGTTTAAGCATAAAAAAATATATTATGTAGACAAATATTTTGACACCTTTATTCCAACATATTTGATAATTACAGACCCACATACTATATAAATAACACATATTACGAAGTCTAATGAACATTTTTCATGAAGGCATAAAAATCGTAAGCACTTCTCAAAATCTAAAAAACAATAACAGTTTTAAATTACTCATTTTATTTATTCAGATTAATTAATTCTAATTATAGTGTTTTATTGCGTTTTCGACAAATAATTTTAAAACCTTGACTTCCAGCTTGTTTAATATGTCCTTTATCCATTTGAACAAAATGTAATTTTGTCTTCTTTTTTTTTAACTTGTATAATCCTTCATATTTTGTCAAAAATTTAATATCAATTCTATGTATTAAAAAATCAAGCAGAAATGTTTTTCTCAAAAGTTAAAACAGAATAAAATTTAAAAATTTCTCTAAGTATTCTACAAAAAATTAATAATTAGTAATTTTGTACAAATCACAATACTTACATTGGAAAAACTTGCCAATGAAAAACTTGTTAAATTTCCCGTACCTGAAATATATTGCTCAACAGAGCCACTCATCAAAAGCGTTTTAATTAAATTCTTAAATTTCTCAGA
Organism: Hybos culiciformis; assembly: GCA_964007475.1. Taxonomy (NCBI): domain Eukaryota; kingdom Metazoa; phylum Arthropoda; class Insecta; order Diptera; family Hybotidae; genus Hybos; species Hybos culiciformis. Next base: position 53,219,493 of record OZ023274.1, on the reverse strand, counting down.
CTTATCAATCCAATTTAAGGTATAGATAATATTGTAAAACTCACATCGCTTGAAAAAAAAATGTATTAATTTAAAATTTAATATACTGAGCTAGCGTTCCTCAAACTTACAAGCCTAAGGTCGTTTGTGTTGATGCACATTACATCAGGTACGAATTAGAGTTCCTTAGGCAGATATCAGCTACTAAAGATACTTAAGAATGGTATGCAAAAGCTAATTTTTTTTTTTAGACAATATTATATTTAGGTAATATTATATTTAGGTAATATTATAAACTCAAATTAACAATCCCCATAGACACTTATCACGGTTCACGGTTCTTAGCTTCTGCCAGATGTACTTAAGCGCTATAAATAACATCGGCAATTACGTTATAATAACAAATTTGAATTTTATATTCTCAAAAACACAGTAAAAAATAAAACTTATGTAAGCGACCAAGTGAACTCTTTAGTTGGGTTTAGGATAAGTCTGTTGTGATATGTGTTTCGTTCTCAAACCATAATCAAACAGAATCGTCAGCTCTCTGTAATAAGGTTCGTTTGGTTGAGGTTTTCAAAGGCTGGAGTTCCATACCTGTCCCATAGGCTTTATAGTAAAAATAAACCTAAAATCTTGAGTTATTAACTCTGCTCTAGATATTTCATCGTTTTCGTATTTAAAAAAAATTATTAAGGAAAACTAACCTTATCAGAGATCATTTGACCGATGTAGCAATAAATTCCTGTTTGGCAAAATTTCAAGCATAATACAACAGTCATACTAGTAATTTCTGATTTGGTAGATTCAGGTGAGGTTATAATAAATATAGTTAAGGCAATACACACACAATTAGCAAGAATTTCTATCAAAACAACAAATCCGAAAATTTCTGAAATTTTATTTATCAATCTAAAAAAAAAGTAAAAATTATTTAAAGCTAAAGAATCATAACTCCATCGCAAAAGATAAGATCTATTCATAATAGATTACGAAATTTGAGATAAAATTACTGAAAATAATTTTTCATTTTCCATAGTAAATCATCAGCAAATGATGAAGTAATTAAAAATTAAAATTTTGGCCCAATTTTTATTTGATGACAAAACTTTTTCCATTTAGAATTAAAATTTATTATTTTTAAAAAAAATAATGGTGTTTGGAATATTGTAATGTATATATATTTCTCACCCAAAAACTTTGATTGATAAAGAAACAGATTGTTTAAATTGATGTGACACTTCATCGATAATTTCATTTCCATACAATATTATAAAATCCTCATTAAAACTTATTTCTAATCTTAAGGTCATAATCAGCACCAACAAAAATGTCTAAAATTTTAATTAATCATATGCATTTGTATAGTAAATTTTATTAATGGAATTATAGTTTAATAGCCTTGGTTTCATATATATTTTTTTAATTCTTAACTTATATAAAACATGAATATATATGAATAAATATATTAGACTGATTCAAATTTGTATGCGGAAATGGTCAAAATAGTCGAAGTCAAGGGGCTCCACCGTTTTAGGAAGAGTTTTTCATAACAAAACATTTAAGCCAAAAAAATTTAAAAAAAAACTCAGATTTTGTGTTTTTAAGGTTTCCACAAAACATTACCCACAAATTTCTACCACAACTTTTTTATTTCATACGTTTTTTAGTATTTATTGAAAAGTTATTGATTAGCTCTTCATTTTAAGCCATTAATATTAATAGTAGTTTCCATAGTTTTTTTTATATTTATATTTAAAGTTTAAACTTAAAAAATTTAAATAAAAACCTTTTTTTTTTTAATGTTAAATCTGAAATAAAAAACTTGTGATAGAATTTGTGAGGAAAAATTTGTGAAAACCTCAAAAAAAAATTTTGAATCTTTTTGGTTTAAATGTTATGTTTCGAAGAGTCTTCGTAAAAAAGTTTGAGCCCCTTCGACATTGGTAATTTTGAACCACTCTAATGATTATATAATATTTTATTGCATTTATGTCAAAATTAGCGATTTCAAAAAATGATATATTTACCGTATCAAATATTCCTCCGAACACTGAATTTACTAAAGCAACTGCAATTTCAAACATCCAAATTAATTCAAAATATGGGCTTTTTGTTGTTTCAATGAAATCAACTGGTAAAATTTTAACATCTTTTAAGTAATATAAAAATGAAAATACAAAAAAATATAGAATTGTAGCTAGACTATAAGCAATGCAAAACATTTTTAACATTTTTGAAAATATTTGTTTATTTTCTTCTGTATGATTTTTATTTCGAAGTTGCTGATATATTTCGTCAAAATAATTGAATAATTTTTCAATTTTTTTTTCTGAAATTATTATAAAAATTAATTTATTTGTAATTGCAAGTGCACCATACGCTAAAATAAGATCTTTCAATGAATTTATAGCATTATATTTTGATATTTTTGTTGCCTCGATTGATAAAAATAAAGTTGGCATAGTTGACAAAATAACAACCTGTAATTGAAGTAATTGATAACAACTTATATCATAGCAAATAAATTTTTTTGCACACACCGGATCAATTGGGACTTTTCACAGTTCATTTATAATAATATTTTGAACATTCATACCAATTTTTAGCTTGCTGCGAATTAATGTAACTTTGTCCCTATTTTTTTGGGTTAAGTTGACCGGACTATATACGTAGTTTTGAATCTTTTTTTTTTATAATTTAATTTGGGAATGATTGATATTAAATTCTTTATATTAATTTGGTCGCGTTGATTGTCTCCAAAATCAAGAAATGAAAATTGACCCATCCGATCGAGATCAAATTTTGCGTACCCACTCGTAGTTCAGCTCGATCGGTTGATAGAAAATGAAGGGCTTTTGCTGCATTCAAGGGTTTTGTGAAATAAAAAAGTGAAAAAAATTTTTGTGAAAAAGTAAAATGCAAAAATTAAGATGAAATGATTTTCCTTATCTCTCGAATTTAAATTAGTACCATATAAAGGATTTATATCAAAAATTGTCTTTTTTTGGGTTGTATTTTTTTTTTTGTATGAACTTGACTTAAATAAGGATATGCTTCGAAGACATATGAGATAGGCTATTTAATTATTAACTTATATAAAAATAATTTTTTTTTTTCATTTTTTAATAATATTTACCAAAAGCTGTAAATAGATTGAAATTTTATCATATTGCCAAATTTTAAGGCGATTCAAATGAATTTGAATAAACTTGAATAAAGTCATTATATGACAGTAAAGTAACAATTTAAATTTAGAAGTTGTTTAACGAAAAGAACTTTACTCTAACTGAAAAATTTAATTTCTGCAACCAAAATTTAGTAACTAAATTTTTCAATTTATTTTTTGCGATTAAAAACTTTTCAACATTAACTAAGAAGGACTAAATTATTGTAATTAAAGTAATATTTGATTGTCGAACTGATGAATATTCTTGATTTATGTTTTCATTCAGTTCACTTAGAAGCTCTAAAACTGAAAACTGGTGGTTGAAAAAAAGATCTTTTCAAATTTCTATATACCTATTATCTTTTTATTATTGTCGGCCGTCATGGTGTAGTGGCATGTTCGATTCCCACCTCGATCTGGAAGTGTCTTAATTTTCCAATTAGTCCACTTGAATTAAGTGTTTTTGTCGTTTTTTTAAAATTTATATGACTCCCCTCCCCGTCCCTATCTGCTTATCACTATCTTTTATTTTTTACTTGAAATAATAGCAAAAATTATATTTCATATAAATTAAATTGGTCTTTCATATATGTACTGAGTTTTGATAGCATATGTACATTACACTTAAATACTTGATCCACTCCAAAATTTAAAGTTTAGTTTTAAAAATTCACACATGAATTTAAATTCGTGATATTTATTTCACATTATGAATTTTTTATTACAGTTCTTTTGAGATTGTATTATTGATTTTTGCAAATAGAATATAAAAAGAAAATTAATTAAATGCTATAAAATATAAAACTTATATGTATTTCCTACATGGGCGATTCTATTCTATTATGCGTATCTAAACTAAAAATGAATAAATATGTGTTGGGTGCTTATAATTTTTTTTCTGTCTCTAAACGACATGCTATATACTCTCGTACTAATTTTTATCAGAATCCATTGAAACTTTTAAAAAAAATTTAAATTATATAAATTTTTCATCAAAATAATATCGACCATTAGCCAGTTACAAGCTTCTATCTCCGGAGTTCGCACTCAGAAAATCTCATATTTTAGCTTGAATTAAAGTAACTATATTTTTATAAGCATTTTTGTGTGGACCGACAGACGGACAGACAGAAAGTGAAAACATATAGTCCGTTTTTTTACTTTTGATGGACAACGGGCTAAAAATGTTATTAAAACATTTCAGATATTATAAACATTTACACAATGATGTCACCATAATATTGTCAGATAAAATTTTATTAGAATTCGTGGAAATCCGTAAAAAAAAATTTTTATAACTATAAATTTCAAAAGTTTTACTAAAATTGCATTAACTTCTATGCTGATCTTCTTACATGTATAATAACGTTTGATGTATTAATATGTATACTGTGTTCAAAAGCCAGAACGTCTTATCCGCAAAATCTTTGTTTTGAGTTAGAGCGGAATAAAACTTTTTTTTAAATTACAAAAAATGTATTTTTTAAAAAATTGTAATTTGTTTAGAAAAGTTTTGAGAACAAATTTGGTTTCAGTTTTTTGTTTATAAATTATCAAATTATTAGTTTAAACTTCTGTTATTTGAATAAGAAGCAAATAAGACGTTTTTCATAGTAAACCTAATATTATTTTCCCAAAACACAATCAAAAAATTTTTAGTTAGGACGTTTGTCGAATGTCTATAACTTCTTAACGGATTGTCATAGAACAAAAAGAGTAAGGATGAAAATAAACTCCATAAATAAAGAAGCAACTTTATAATATTATCTCAATTTTGACGTTTCGGCTTTTGAAGACGTTTTGGCTTTTGAACACAGATATATATAATACGTAGTATTATGCATGATATAGTTGAATGTTTATTCAACTTGAAATGGTCAATTTAAAATTTACTCGTCTTTGTTTTAAATAAGTCCTGGTATAACCTGGTTGAAAAAATCCATTTTTTTTACTTTGTATGAGTAGCATGTGTGTAGTAATGTTGAAATACCATTGGATGTTAGAAAATTTTTGAATACGTACTTATTTAACGAAACTTTCCACATTTTGAAAGACCACTCAGCCCGTCTAAGTTATGCTTTAACGAGAGAATTTCAAAGGAAAAAATACCTGTGCGACGGTCACTTTAAGAATTGAATTTTTTTATAATTCATTCATGCTCTGGTATGGGACATACAGCACAGCCATTCCATATACATATATTCCGAAGTAATAATAGAACATCCAAGTAAAAAATAATTTGTTTCACATAGAGAATGGAATATCTCTCATATTTCACCTTGAATTAATTGAATCTCATAAAATAATCAGAATATATCTAAATAAATAAAAAATTAAAAATGGATATATGCAGCCTACGTTCGTGCTATGAAAAATTTACAAAAACTTTTAAAACTTTTTAAAGTATTCATTTTCTCTTTATTAAACAATTCAAAAATAAAAATATCACATTTTAAAACAAATTTATTTAAATAAGCTTTTATTAAAAACAAAAGTCAGAAATTTGTATCTCATAAAAATAGTCATCTTGTGAGTAAAAAGTGTAATACTGAAAAGTGTAATACTGAATTGTGTCTGCATTGCTGACTCTAAACAAGCATTTTGTATTATATTGCATTATACAGCACAGACTGTGCTGCTGTAAAATTTCAAATACTTTTGTATTGAATACTAGTAATGAATAAAAAGTAATTGTATTTTAAAAGTAATCATTACTTTTTTCAAAAAGGAATTGAATTTAAAAAAGTAATGAATAAAAAGTAATTGAATTTTGAAAGGAATGAATAATTTTTCTAAAAGGAATTGAATTTGAAAAAGGAATGAATAAAAAGTAATCGAATTTTGAAAGTAATGAATATTTTTTCTAAAAGGAATTGAATTTTAAAAAGGAATGAATAAAAAGTAATCGAATTTTGAAAGGAATGAATTTTTTTTCAAAAAGGAATTGAATTTTAAAAAGGAATGAATAAAAAGTAATCGAATTTTGAAAGAAATGAATAAAAAGTAATTCATATTTTTTCGTATATTTTTCTTTAAAAGCATATTTTTCCAAAAAAAAATATAAATTTTCATATTTATTAGTTGAAAAAATATTTAAGTTGAAAAAATACGCAATAAAAATGTTAAAACAAATGTTTTACTTTCCCTATTTTTAACAATGTAATAAAAATATGTAAATAATACAATTAATTTTGAATTTAACATAGGATTTTTTGTTAAATTTTAATTTAATTAAGATATTTGCAAATTTTGAACAACTTCAAAATTTATTTTAAGTAAAACTAATTCAGCGAAATTTTTATCAGAAAGAGTTTGCCTTTTTGCTGTATTCACCATTCCCGCAAAGGAAAAAGGTCTATCCACAGGTGCAGAAGATGGTAATGGAGTACTAAATTTAAGGAAAATCTCCTTGATTGTTGGATATTTGTTCAGGATGTCAAAAGAAACATCACCGTCTTGTGGTTACTTCTCAAAAATAACTTTAAGACAATGACTTAAATAGCTTTTATATTAAATATACAGTTTATAATGCAACGATAAACTTAGAAACTAAAACTGCTGTGGAAAATTATAGCACCCGTCAGGGTTGGACTGGCCCACCGGGACATTTCCCGGTGGGCCGGTAATATTTGGGCCGATAAATTAAAACTTTTTATTACTAATTATTTTAAAGATACAATGGAATCTGATTTAAATATATTTTGATTGGAAATGATTTTGGGAAACAACCGAAGTATAATAACTTCGAAAGTACGGTACTTAGTGCTTAACAATTAAACCTTGAAAATACTATAAACTGGAAAGTTATATTCAAAAAAATTTATTAATTAAAAAAGAAAACAGGGTAAAAAAAAAAATTTGTTAATTGATTCGATCAGATTCCAACTCTCTAGTCCTCTTTTGTGCTAAAATATATGAAATGTATGAGATTTCCGTGGCCTGCAACTCATTTTACTTAGATTTAAATAATTTAAATACTGTTTTCAATTCCAAAATTTTAGTTTATAATCGTCATGTTTGGAAAGAAAATCGAATATACCTATATTATTTATTCAAAAAGTGTTTTTAAAATTTAAAGCCCAAAAACCATATTGGAAATCAATTAAAAAAGATTTCATAAAAGTTTATATTTAAATAGTGTTAGTTGTGTTCCCAGAAACTTTAAAATTAAAAGCAACATTTATGATATCAGAAAATTTAGAAATTTGTTAAGGGATTATTGAACCTTGATTGGATCGTTAAAACAGCTAAAGGGGGGGCAGACAGTTGCCCAAATGACATTTGAAAATCTGACATTTGCCCACGAACATTTGACAATCTGAGATTGGCCAATCCGATATTTGAGTTCCCGTTCCTTTTCACACCTTTTCCAAATTGAAACAAATTTATTTCCAACTTAATAGGTAAATTTTTTCAAAAAAATTTTTTTTTTTTAGCTGAGTATAAGCTTTGTTAAATTAAAAAACTGGTCAAATGTCAGATTGGCAAATGTCCGTGGGCAAATGCCCGTGGGCAAATGTCAGATTGGCAAATGTCATTTGGGCAACTGTCCGGGAATCAACTAAATATAAATTAAATTTTATTAATTCTTCAATAAATTTGGTTTATAGATAAAAATTTGAAACTGATATCATTTTTTGCCTGTGTTGAAGAACAATTTATTTGAGCGCCATTGGAATGAATTAATCGAGTTTCTTAAAACCAATATCATTGGCGTATTCTCTAAAGCATTGAAGGCATATATTCAAGCCATATTTGCGAATTAAACCATGTCTAAAGATATATTCTCCTTTCCATTAGAGTGAAAATAGACGGATGGGTTCATGATTTACAAATACTTAATTTAATTCTTTCCCAATATTCCAATTTAATTAACAATAATTCTTACAATTTTTCGTTCAGTTCCTATACTTTTTTTTACATAGTATTGAATTAAAAAAATTAGGGAACCTATAAGTGTTTATAGAAATGCGTATTTATTTGGGCCTATATTCTAAATAAGCATTTCATTTTTTTATATAAAGAAGCGGATAAGCAATGTATTTTTTTATATAGAGAAATGGGCCGGTAGTCCAAAACTTCCCGGTTTATTTTTATAGCCAGTCCAACCCTGGCACCCGTTAATATTGTTATTTTTTTACATTTTTTGTGTGAAGTTTTATTTTTTAAAATTTATAGCGTCCCTTGATATTACTTAGTACACTTCGAAACAATTGCATTATCCGAAAGTTTCTGGGGCAAGACATTAAAAAGGTAAAAGACTTTCTACAAATATTTTTGTTCTCAAAATTCAATTTAATACATACTATTATAAGTAAATAAAAAGAATGTTGAATATTTAGTTGTGCTATTATTAATATGCAAAGCAGTATATCATTCATCACAATTAAAATTACTAAATAAAAAAGTTATAAAAACCACGTTTTTTAATTGACTAAAAAAAAGAAAATAAAATTTTTCTCCGGCTCATTCAGAGGATTGTGGACAAACATATTTGATACTGATTACATAATACTATAACATAATACTATAAATGTGTCGTAAAAATGCGCCCAACGTTTCTAGTTATAGACTGTTGTAATTAGTTTCGTACGTTTGTCCACAATCCTCTGAATGAGCCGGAGAAAAATTTTTATTTTCTTCTTTTTACTCAATTGAAAAACGTGGTTTTTGAAACTTTTTTATTTAGTATTTATTTTCTTCTTTTTAGTCAACTAGCCGTCAACCCGTGCTTAGTTACGGAGCTTGACTGATTTATTTTTTGTTACGAAATTTGTGTGTTTAATCATTTCCTCTTTTATGAACCCAATTTGAATGAAATCGGACGAGCTTTTGAAGTCCTCTCCCAGGGGAGCTCGCTCGGTGTGTGTTTAATTATTTATTCTTTTAGTATACCAAATTTAAATTAAATCGGAACAACTTTTGAAGTCCACCCGAGGGGAACGTCGCTGGGTAGGAACTAGGAGGCCGATATATTTTTTGTTACGAAATTTATGTGTTTAATTATTTCCTCCTTTTATGTACTGAATTTGATTGTAATCGAACAAACTTTTGGTTGTGAAAATTTGAATGCAAAATTTCGCGGGCAGACAAACAGACCAAACACTTTTCACATCATGATTAAAGTGGTAGAATATTGCATTGTTATCGGGTTCAGAGCTATATTTAAAGTTTCAGAGCTATAGCTTGTCGGAAAATGGTCTAAAATTTGATTACAAAATTTCGTGGACAGACAAACAGACAAGAAAGTGACTTGATAAAAACGTTGTAAAAAGTGACTTGATAAAAACGTTGTAATAACAAGATTTATTTGCTCCATATGCATAGGAAAAAATCTAGATGAAGAAAAAAACTCATCACTGTACATTAATAAACATTCGTTCAACTCGTTCAACAGATTTCAACGCTTTTTTTAATATACTTTATATGAGTATTTTTAAATAAATATTCATTACTTTTAAAATTCAATTACTTTTTATTCATTCCTTTTTAAAATTAAATTCCTTTTTGAAAAAAAATTCATTCCTTTAAAAATTCGATTCCTTTTTATTCATTCCTTTTTAAAATTAAATTCCTTTTAGAAAAAATATTCATTCCTTTGAAAATTCGATTACTTTTTATTCATTCCTTTTTCAAATTCAATTCCTTTTTTAAAAATTATTCATTCCTTTCAAAATTCAATTACTTTTTATTCATTACTTTTTCAAATTCAATTCCTTTTTGAAAAAAGGAATGATTACTTTTAAAATATAATTACTTTTTACTTTTATTTGAAAATATTTGAATATTTTTAGCTCTGAGCACAGTGATGCTTATATGGAAGGATGTTATTAAAACGAAAATTCGTTTAATTTTTTTTATTTAGATAAATAAAAAATATATAATACATGAAATGCTCTCTGAAATGCTCTATGATATAATAATGATAATAATATAATGATGATTATTTACCAACACGTGAACATCCATCGAATAATAAATTATCCTTTACCTTCTACCTATTTCTGTTGATTTTTATTTTCTGCCAAACTGTATACAGAAACACTCCTAACAACTCATAGAACAAGTTAGTTTAATCACGTACTTGTCTACAAAGCCTTTTTTATAAAATAGAGATCAAAATAATTGATAAGTTCTCCTTTTTTTTAATCAATACCATTCTCTCTTTACAACTTTTTTGTCATTAAAAAAAACCATTTTTTGAGCTTAAAATGCAAAAATTTACATTTTCAACACTATAATGGTTTGGAGGAAGTGAGTCAAAAGTTAATTTCAAGTTCAAATTGCCATATTGGTTTATTACTTTAATTGCCAAGAGGAGGCCAAGACTCGAATTGGGTCGCTGCGCCATTGAAGAAGATGAAGAAGAACTTTAATAGCCCCACGTTTTTAATTTATAGAGAAAATATATTTATGCCAACAAAATTACTAACATAAAAAAATTATTTTCTTGGATTCGAAAATTGAGTTTTATTTTCTGCTTTTTAGTACACATTTAAATTATTTTTTATAAGAAATTATTAAAATTCATTAGTAAGTTTTTTTTTACATATTGTTGAGTCTCATGAACTTAAAATAGGGGACAATTTTGAAACGAATCTTAACGAAAATTTTTTAAACAAAGGACTTAGAACAAAACCTGTACAAAATATAATTGTACCATTCTATTATAATTATTAAATTTTATTCTAATTAATTTATTTTTTGTCGTTATATTATAGGGTAACAGCTTTTGGAAAAAAATAAATAGAAAGTATTCCTGTTCTGCAAATAATGATACATTTTCTGTTAACGAAAGCTGAGCTTAGTCAAAGTCGCCTATTAGATACGATGAATGTAAAATTGATACTCATTCGTTCACCTGAACAAAAAAATTCAGTTTTTATAAATTTCCCACAATAAATTGGAATTCATTTGACCCAGATACCTGGGGCCAAATTCTATAACTATGTTGTTCAAAAAAATGTTGCTCGAACAACATTTTTTTAACGACATACAATTAGATGTCGCTTAAAAAATGTTGTTCGAGCAACATTTTTTTGAACAACATAGTTATAGAATTTGGCCCCTGTTCTTTTTTTTGTTGATAATAATTCATAAGGTTATTTTTTTATGAAAAAATTTACTATTTTTATTTTATTCTTATGTTTAAAATAATACATTTTATTAAATAAAACTAATAGTAATAAAAAATAATAGTCTTATTTATAATTTCATTTAAGTTACATTTTACAATAATTAACCGTGATATTTTTTTCTAAATTTATATAATTTTTGTATATTACTATAATCATTTTCCTTATAATTTTCTTGTAAAATTTTTAATATAATTTCTTTATGAATTTTTTTTTTATATATACAGTCAATTTGATAATTTTTTTTAATTGCCCCTTTCTTAAAATATAAATTAAAAAATTTTATTTGTTCTCAATTCAAATACTATAACAGGAAATAAAACCATATAATACAAGAAAATTTGAATACTTAAAACTTAACCTTAATATTATTGAGCAATAGTTAAATTTGATCATGTGTAATTGAAAGAAAAATTATAATCAATAAATCAATTCAAAGATTTATTACAAAATATTTTATTTTTGAGAAATGCAGGCATTTGTTTATTTTAATAATTTTTCAGATTTCTTAGATTATACTGTGTACCTGTACATTGTATATATTAAAAATTTATTTTTTCATGTTAGCAAAATATCTTTTCGGAATAAAGTTGTTAAATAATTACTATTTTCGAGGTATTTTACTATATATTTTTTTATAGCATAAAATCATTTACGACTTGGACAAAATCTTCTATGAAAACGTAACAATCTAAATTGATTGAAATTTTCTTTGCAGTCCTTACATTCATATGGATTTTGATTGTTATGGACATTACGCTCATGATCAATTTTTTCATATTGCTTAATAAATTTTTTCTGACAGAACTGGCATTCGAACTTTTTTTCACCCGTATGTGTTTTGATATGATTTTTTAGAGTATTTTCGTCTGCAAATGCTAAGCTACATAAATGACATGAAAATGGTCTTTCACCTAAAAATAAAAAAAGTATTAATTAGTAAATGAAGTAAAAAAATCTCAATTATTGGAAACAATTAAATTTCTGCTAGTTAACAATAAACTAACCTGTATGAGTTCGAATATGCCTCTCCAAGAAGTATTTATGTGTGAACATTTTGCCACAATAACTGCATTCCAAACCAGCCGTATGAATACGCATATGTGCTCTTAGAGAATCCTTGCGCAAATAAAGTTTTTTACAAACTCTACAGGCATACAAACCATCCTTATTAGGTTGGATTGTTGAAACGGGTAACGATTTATTTTTTTCTTGCTCATTTACTATCGGAGCAAATGAAACGAAATGATTTCTTATTGAATCTAAATTTTGTTCTTCAGTGGAATTAATAGGCTCAGATTGATCTAAAAATATAAAATGAAAACAAAAATGTGAAATAAAAAAAAAAAAAAAAACAATATCAAAATAAAATAAAATGAATAATTTTTATAAATTATATTTTTGTCAATGAATTACATGAAATTTCTTCTTCAACGAACTCACGAAAACAAGTTAATCAGCTAAGACATATTCGTTGTCAAATTTTCACTACTAACACCATTAATCGGGAAATTAAACATTGTAACTCTTAAATCAAAATTTTCCAGACACTTGACATCGAAAACTTTTAATATTATACTATTATTCTGGAAATCGAGAGACATTATATTACAAATATCAATAACTAAATTAAAAGTATTGCGTAGTAAACAATACTTTAGTTCTTGATTCACGGACAAAAATTCATGTCAACGAACGTTCAAGACTTAGTATTAAAAAATTAATAATGCATCACAGGATTAGGGTAGTACAAGAGCACAAAAAACACAAGAGAAAAATTACTTTTGTTAAAATTTATTTGGAAATTTATTGAGCGAATTTTTAAAAAAACAAACTTCAAATTTAAATTAATTCTTTTAATAAAAATAAGATTTAAAAAACCATTTCCCAGAGCAATGTTAGTATGTAATAGTAATTACTAAATTATGGTTTAAAAATACAAATCAGCGTAGTCAATATCTGAATACTAATTATGTAACTTTCTTTTATTTAAATATAATTCATACCATTTTTTTACGTTGTTATTTATGCATAAAAGCTTAAAGAAATTTAGTAGAATCTTATAAGTTACATAATTTCAGTCCAGATGTTAAAAGATGTTAACTTGAGAAAATATAAATTAAACCTACTAATATTCAAACATCAAAGTTAAAAATTGAATCTTCACAATACTCACATTCAAAACGACAAAATCAAAGTGAAACTTAAAAAATGATTGAAAAAATAATTAAATTTATGTTTTTATTTTTTTTTTTTTATAAAATCATACCTCGATTTCCCAAGATCAAATAATTTTGAAATTATTTATTTTAATCAAGACTGTCCACAAAAACCATCACTCATCCAATTCAGAATTAAAATAATTTATACAATTTATTTTATACAGAAAAAAAGATAAAACAGATTTTTGTTACATTTGAAATATTAACACTGAAAATTATATCAAGGACCGAAAGTTGAATTGTCTAATATAGGCTATTAATTATGTTACTTCACAATATTTCCTTTAAAAAATGCATACGGCACTGGATTGATATAAATAAAATACTGACATTTGTAGTTTTTCGCCCCCAAATTTTTGTATTTGCTACTAATATACATTTAGTTATTTTCTCTGAAACAACTATTTGAAAATAACCAGTTTTAGAAGAACTCTCCTTGTTATCGAACTTACTTTGAATAATTCTTGTCCGAAAATCCCATTCTTTATTTTATTTATTAATTCATGTAAAAACTTGCCTGACGGTTTTTTGCTTTGCTTTTCGACATAAAAATAAAACAATGTATAAGAGGGGTCTTAGAATGCATATCATTCAATTTCATCGAAATATTCGAAAAATAATTTGAGAACAAGATTTTCAAACCAGAGTATCAAATTCCACAGTAAATTCTAGGAGGCCTATAAATAAGCATGAACGTAACTAAATAGAATTTCAAAACCTATTGCTCCTAGCCACCTCCCACCTCCCAGCTTACTATTTATTATTTATTTGCTAGTTAAAAAGCAGAAAAAAAAAATTATTATTTTATACCTAATGCCTTTCACAATACATATTAATAAATTTAAATAAATGTGAGGGAAAAAAACTTAAAATGTCATAACTTTTTTATTTCTATCTAATATGAGACTTAACTTTAATGTTTAATCACAGAAAAATATAGTATACTATATTTCTTTGTGCTTTAATTTTTAAATGTTATATAGTTATGCTATTATTATGCTATTTTCTACGCAAAAAAAATAAAAAAGCAGACGATAGATCAGTAGAAATATTATGTTAAAAATAAGCCTTTAAAAATAATGTGTGTTGTCTCATATTGATATTTCAATACCAAAATACCAACTATAATTTGGAGTTTTTTCTTGAGATTTCGGTCCCTGAAAAAAATGTAAGAAAAACTAACCTAATGGAATGTACTCTGAACCACATGTATTTCCATAACTTCCAAATGAATGTTGCTGATAACTATAATAATTACTATCAATAAGTTTTTGTCTTTTGGAATAATTTTGTTGCTGGCTCATAAAATTAGTCTCATTAAATGATAAATTTTCCTCATGGCTCTCTAGTTTCATTGACGACGCAGCTAACAGTTCATTTGAGTGTAATTTTTCAGAAAAACTTTTTTGATTTCCGCCAAAATATATTTCATTTCGATAATTATTACTATCATCTACACCATCATCATCTTCATCGTCATCATCGATACAATGATTTACAATGGCAAAATCTGCCGCTAAACCTTCTTCCAGTTCAGCTTCTTCAATATCACCATCATTGTCATCATTCAAACTTATTGAATTGTTTTGATTTTCACTGGGATCCTGAACATTACTCAATTCTAAATTATTAATTGAATCTTGAAATTTATCAATCTTTATTTGTTGACGCATCGTAGTTTGAGCTCGATTTTGTTGTGTATTTGCAGAATTTTGGAATCTTTTCTGAGGTGAAGAACTAAAAGATTGATCCCCTAAAATTCGAAGAGAATTAGATGAGTTCTGCTTCAGTATTTGTTTCTGAGAGCTAATAGTATTTTGATATTCAATTTTTTGTGCACTCATAGAGTTTGTTGCAATGTTATTTTTAATATGATCTACTAAGGAATTATTTCCAGAAGGCTTTTCTAGTAATTCTTTTAGTTTTGATGTATTATTACAATAGCTTTCTCTAGGTAATTCGGATAATTTTATATTGTGAATTCTCATTAAATGACGTTGCAAATTTTTTTTCCATTTAAATGTCATAACGCATACAGTGCAAATGAAAGGTCTTTCATCTAAAACAAAAAAATATATATATAACCTAATTATTGACAATATACCTTTAATTTACTAATGCAAAATATCTGATTTATTATTGTTTTTTAAATAACATGAACATTTATTTAAAAAAAAAAAAATTTTATTTTAAATTTTACCCGTATGAACTTTAAGATGAGTATTTAGTTTCCATTGTTTTGAAAATGCTTTTGAGCATATTGAGCAAACAAAATCTTTTTCAACTGGTTTATGTTGTGATTCAATATGCTCTTTCAGTGATTTTGAATATTGATAATTTTTATCGCAATACTGACAATGATAACGCCCGTCTTGTTCACGAAACCACTGATTTTTCATAATTGAACTATTGCCATTATCACCTTGAATGTCATTATTATTGAAAAAAGAGGAATTTTGTGATGATAAATTTGGAGTATTTGCTAAAAACAAAAAAAATAATTATAAAAGAACTTATAAAAGAACTTATATAAGAAATTATAATTTTTTTACTTATATGCTAAAGTGACCAACTTCATTATATGTAAGATCGACTAATTTTTAATAAAATGTGTCGTGATCGATCTTATAAAATATTGATATTAAACACATTCAATACACATACAAGTGACAACGGTGAAATTACCCAAAAACATATATTAAATTTAAAAGGAAGGCTGCATGTCTTCGACCAAGCATTCATAATTTTGCTAAATCCAGTCCGAGATAATACTAATAAATCTTGAGTAAAGGAAGGATATCTAGTCTTCCTTGTAAATGAAATTGCCCATTCAGATGAAACGTATGTACAAATTTGCTACATTTGATAACTTTGGATTACTATTTATGATTCGGCTATTCCTAAAATCTTCCTCAAATTCTTTGGTATGTAAGATAAAGATTACATTAGTTTTAAGAGATATGCTTTCATCCAACCTATTTTTTTTTATTAAAAAATGTGACCTTAATTTTTTAGAACAATAGATATGAATCGTTTTTAAAAGGAAAAGGAAACACATCAAAATGATGTGAATTAATAAGTAAGATTGAATGAGCAGTGTTTGTAACTATTTGCATCATCTCCAACCGATTGATCGACCAAAAATTGGTTCGGGATCGGCCGGTCGATCGCGATCGACGTATTGGCCATCTCTGTGCAAAAGTAATCTGAATTACTTTAGGTAGTTCTGATTTGATAGATGGCTTAGCGTTACTTAAAAACCAACTTTATGAGTTCTTAGAAGATTTTTGGATCAATCACTCCTACTTCCGCACCAAACTCAAAACTTTTTCCAATTAAAAAAACAAATTGGATACCAGAGCTGGTAACAAACCACCGAAATTGATCACTTAAGATTCTGTAGTTATTGTCAACTATTATTATTAAGAGCCCTCCATGTGAAATTCTGTTTTCTATTTCTGTTTACTATTTTTGCAGTTTTTTTTGTTTTATTTTACAGAAAATAAACGGTCGTGAAAAATGCGACAAAAATTGTTTAGCAAATTAAAGAAATTCAAAATTTCACGTCACCAGCCCTGGAGAGTGGTATTTTAGCTTTATTTCTGCGTTTGAGATTTTTTATTATCTTTTTCCTTTACTTCAGAATCCAAGCAAATATGTTCAATTTTTTTAAAGGCTCATTTGGGCCAAATAACTCAAAATTTAAAAAATCCGCCTCACCTACCCTGGAGCCAGTTATATACTCTCTAACATATCAAAAAATCACTTCAGTCTAGATTGTAGTAACCCTACAATCAAAGCCAAACTAAGACCAATTTTTTGCAATTTTTCACATTGAGGGCTCTTAACTTGCAAATCTAAGTAACACGTTTACCCTAGAAATCTTAATTATGTGCCTCTCTGTAAATAGAACTATTGTAGTACATATAAAAAATTTGTTTATTTTCAAAAATTTCATCAAAAATTGTTTCTTTTTAAATAGTGGGTACTTATAGTATACCATCAACGTAAAAAAAAAAAAATAGGTAATGCTTAAGAAGGAAAAAATAAAATAAAAAAAACTCTAAAAACTTTCTAAAAAAAAAAAAAATATTATATGGGCAGATAAAATAAATAATTTTTTATTTATTATTTACACACGTTACATATGAAATATAAACATACAAACATTGCACCTGGCACCTTTTTAACTTTAATTTTTCACTATTTTATCTCTCTACTATGTTCGCGTAATTTTTGTTTATTGCTTTGAAATTTTGTTTTGTTTTTTTTTTTTTTTTTTCAACCAAGAAAGTTAACGTTAGTGTTCACGCCTCAAAAGATTTTTTTTTTTCGTTGTACGTTAAATTTTTTATGCTGTTGTAATCTTTGACCTACTTTTTTGAAAAAAAAAAATATATATTCAAACAAATTAAAAATTAATTCATTTTTGTCTAAGAAATTTCATAATTTTGTTGTTTTTTTTGTTTCTCTGTTTTCACAATACCTTAAAAAAAAAAACTAGTTAGCGACATTAGACAGAAAAAAAAATTCTCTACTAAATTGAAGCCCTTAAATGTGAATATTTATGCATCATTTTTTTTTTTTTTTTAATTTATGAGAAATTTTATTTAATTTAATACAATTTTTTTCAATTTTATATACCTGCGATCAATAGTATAATTTTTTTATTTATATTTTTTGATTGTTCAATTGTGAACTTATGTTGTAGAAATTTCTAAGATCAAACAAACAAGAAAGTAAAGATGGATTTGTCTAAATGTCAAGATGAAATCAACTGAGAGACATGAAATCTGTGGATTTTATCGGAGAGACATGAAATGAATTGATTTTATGACCCATTTGAATTTTTACTTTGTCCCTTTTACAAAATACAAATAATTTATGATATTACTCTACGAACGTTGTATCATTGATTAAGACTACTACACTATCTTTTTAATATCCTTTAATCATTGGTTGTATGTGTGATTCAAAAATTATTATAAAGCGATTAAAGAGCGTAAATAAAATTCATCTTTTCAAATCAATAACACTGTCATCAAAACAAATCAACTCGAAAAAAGAATGGTGATTTTTATCTTTAGCTCTTTGAAACAAAATCATGATTAAATTTTACGGGTTATACATCAAATATATGTTTTATCACTTAATATTCACTAACCTGATTGAAGATAATTATAATCGCCTGCAAATGAACGTCGTGATTGCACTTGTGTCTGTTGATTATTTTGTTGTTTTTGCTGTTCTTGCTGCTGAATATTTTGATAACTCATATTATTGTAATTATATTTAAAGTCTATGGAATTGTCATCATAATTAAAAAATAATCCAGCATCTACTTCACATGAAATATTTTCAATATTGCCATCATCATCATCGCCGCTATCAATTAATATTGATTCATTTTTATCAGTAGTATCTGGAATTTTTTGCATTTCAGAAAACTTTCTCACTTCGATGAATTTTTTAACTATCGGTTGTTTTTGAAGTGTTGATGGCGCTGACGACGTAATCAGCGAGGACGGTGTTATCAGCGACGAGGACTGTGGTGATGATGTTTGCAGCGACGACTCTGTTAATAACGATGACGGTGGTGGCAGTAATAAAGTCCCAATTCGTGATTTTTCAATTAATTTCACATTATTGTTCTCATTAAATTCAGGAATTTTTTTTAATTTCAATAAATTTAATGTTTGAGGTAGTTTTCTACGTAAAATCTCTTTTAATTCAGCTTGATCATTAAAACTTAACTTTGTCTCTAATTCTTCTTCTTCTGACATTATTGGAGGCATTTTCAAATGATTTTCCAACATATGACATGAAAATTCAACTAAATTTTGAAAAATTTTTGTACAAAATTCACAATTAATCGAATAAATACCATTTTCAATGAAAATTTCAGCACATTTTTCACGAAATTTACCACTGAATATTTTTCCTTCTTGAATAATATTATCATCATTTGGCTGTGATTCATTTGTTGCGACGGTAGATGTGGTCTGGTCTAATGTGTCATTGGACTTTCTATTCGTCACATAATCATTTTGTTGTTTTTGATGGAATTTTCCGTCTACCATTGATAATTTTTCTTCATTTGATGAGTTTATTGGTACAGACTCATTTACCGCTTCATTTGATTCATTTGATATTAGTACAGCAGTAGATCGATTTTCGGCTGATTCATCAATAGAAATCTGTGTCTGCTGAGGAGGTTCACCAATACTTAATGGCAATTCATAAATTGAATTCACAGATTGTTGAGAGTCCTCAGTTGAAATGGATGCTGAAATTGAAGAAGATGGTGGCGATGATGATGATGATGACTGATGATGTTGATGGATCATCGACGTTGCCGTAGGCGGTTCCATTAAACAATCTTGAAAGGAACTCATTTTTTTTTTTTTGTTTTTGCCTACAAATTTCTAACACGATTTTATTTTTATAAAACTTAAAAATTATTTTTATTTTAATTACAGATTGTTTTTCATTTTTTTTTAATTTTAATTTATTTATAAACAAAAAATTAATTATTTATTTTTAATTTTTTTCTTTTTCAATAAAATTAGTTGGCTTTTTCCAGAAAATATATTTTTCTTTTGACGAAATGTCAAAAAAAAAGTAAATATGGCTTCTGTGGAAGAAGGAGCGAGAAACTGTAGTCGCATCGATATAGCCGTTCACTTAACTTTTTTATTGGATCTTCCTCAAAAGATTTTAGTACCTAATTAATTATTAAGGCCGGTATTCAACTAGAGATAAAATCAACTTTTTCATATAAAATTTTACCTGAGATAAATTTTAGTTGAGTGAATTTAAATTATCGGTACTCAACTGAAGATAAATGGAAATTTATCTGAGTAAAAATTGTATGAAAATATTTTCACTCAAATAAATTTTATTTCAAAAATTTATCTTGCAAAGAATGTTTTGAACATTCTTTTCAAGACAAATTGTGACATTAGGTCGTGTAAAAAGAATTTGACGTTTGTTGTTTGAAGAAAACAAACAAAAATCAGAAAACTAAAATAATATTAAAATTAAAATAATAGTTTAATTCAATTTAATAAAATAAAATAATATTGGTAAAATTAATTAAATAAAATGGATGAAAGTTGGGAGGTAAATAAATTAAAAATAAAATTGTTTAGGTAGTCAATTTTTATCTCACTCAATAATGTTCCTTTTCAAGATAAAATTTATCTTGTACTTTATCTTCAGTTGAATACCGACCTTTATGAAACATAAACATAAACACAGCAACTACAAAAATATAATTTTTGTACCGAAAAGATTTTTAAACTGAAAATTGGATCAAGAGAATTAAATTAAAGGAATTAATTTGATGTGTTAGCCTGTGATGTCCCAATTAGCCAGAGTTCGATTATTTATTAATAATTAATCGATATTTTGAGATTGATAAATCGATTTTTTTAATCGTTTCTTCATACATTTTATCGATCTTCTCTTCATACATTTTGTCACCATTTAGATCGATCCGATTGTCGGATTCATTACGAACAAAAATCGGTTTTGCAGATAAATCGATTTCATAATCGATTTGAATCCGATATTGAAAACGATATTAAATCGGTTTTCCTGATCGGCAAGTTATCGAATTATAAAAACGATATTTATTGTATTTTCTTAATCGGCAAGTTATAGATTTATTGAAACGATATTAAATAGGTTTTCCTAACCGACAAGTTATCGGTAATAAAAAGGCATACTCTATTTTTAAATATATTTTTATTTAATATATATTAAAATATTAATAAAATTATTTCAAAACAATACAATTACTTTTTTTTTTTGCCATCCATATGGCATTATTAAATTTTTGTTTGGCGGAATAGAACTTTTTTCAAATTCTTCTTCAATATCTCGTTCCCCATAATTCGTTCTTTTGATGGAATCTAAAAGAATTTATGAATGTTAGTTATTAAATATTTTGGAAACGTTAAAAAGGTTAAATTACCAAATAAGCAGCTACGGACAAAGTTTAAATTCTTAAAAGAATGTTTGCCCTTCACTCCCTTCACTTCTTTGCGTTTTATTTTTCATTTTCTGAAAATATTTAGAAATAATTATTTTATAAAATTAAATGAAAATTAACGAACAGTATAGAAAAATTGGTGAAAATAGTTTATCACATTGCGAATTAATGAAGTATTGATGAAAAATCGGTAGTAAAAGATTGATAAAAAATCGGAAGTAAAACATTTATGAAAGATCGATAGTAGAAGATTGTTGAAAAATCGGTAGTAAAAATTGTTGAAAAAATTAATAATAATAACTTAACCTCAACATGATGATTGATTTTACACAATTAAATATTTTGATTTTTTTATAATACCTATATTTACTGATTAATTTTTTATTTTTCAATAATTTGATTATTATTTTAAAAACGGTGTGGAAAAAATTAATAATAATAGCCTAACCTCAACATGATGATTTAATTTACACTATTAAAATATTTAGATTTTTTTTAGATTACCTATATTTCCTGATTAAATTTTTTTTCAATAATTTGCTTATTTTTTTTTTATTTTTTTTTTTAAATAATCTCCTTATTCTTTTTTTTATTAATATTATTTTAATATTTAAAATAAGAAATAAACTTATACGTTTTGAATAAGAAACTAAAACAAATGACAAATTAGAAAGAGAAAAAGATAATTATTTCATTATTAGAATAAAAAAAACCACAAGTCTATAATTAAAAAAATAAACTGAAAAAAAATCGATTAAAAACGGTCTTTATCGATTTTAGGCAAATCAATCTTAAAATAAAAAAAAAAGATTGAAAAATAATCGGTCTAAGTTTCGATCTTTTTAAAATCGGTCTCAAAAGGCCAACTGGGGTAGTGAGCAGACACGACGCGATCATAGATTTTCAGCGACCGCAAGGAATGCAGCGACGTTTGTTGGACTAGCAGCAGCGACAAATTTTTAGGTGAAAGCGATCGCTAGCAGTGATAGAAGTTTAAAAAAAAAAAAAAACGAAGCAGCAACGAAAATTATTTTTTTTTTTCGTTTTTTTTAACGGTTTTTTTTTTTTTACCGATTATTAGCGACGCAGCAGCGAGCAATGAATTTTTTTTAGCAGTAGCCCCAAAAAATTTAAAATTTCGCTGATAAGGTGCATCGACTAAAAATGTCATCGCGTCGGCGTCTGGTAGTGAGCTGTTAAATGATATTTATAATATTTCAATGAAATTCGTCAACTTCGTCGTCCAAATTAAAATTAAATAACTTATTATTTATTCAACTTTAACTCAAAAAAAAATAATAAAATACACTCAATGTCAACAATAATCTCACTCAATCTCAACTAAACCAAAATTCAATAAATTCGAAAAAAAAAATATTTTTATCAAAAATTTATATTAAAAAATAATTAAATAAAATCAATGGTTACTGACAGAAATGGAATTACAACAACTAACGATAATTATTTGCAAGTCAAATTCAAATGTGAAACAGATTTGGAAATATTTGGGAATTCATCAATTTCTGCTTCGACAACAACGACGACAACAACAACGAATGTCTTCAATAATAATTATCAATCGGATATTGACACAAAAAAATTTCAAATTACAGAGTTAGCTGCATTAGAAAAGAATCTCAATGGTAATAATAATTCATTGACCACCAGTTTAGAATTGGATTCAATGGTAAAACCTGAAAATGAATTAAGTGCAACGGATGCTGAAAATGATATTCTACAGTCGGCGAAAATTTTTTATTCAACAAAAAATGACACATTCTTGATTCATTGCGAAAATTGTGAGAGCAGTTTTGAATCAGTTCCATTATTCATTGGCCACTATTGTTCCAAGGAAAATCCAAATTATGTTCCGAAACAGGAATTTGTCCAATTATCAGTTGAAGATTGTAACAAGTATGTGCCATTATCAATTCTGTAGCTAGAATAATATTTTTGTAATGATGGGTTTCTTTACGTATATTTATATTAAGTAGTATAAAAATTATGGTAGTTAGGACTTCTTATTCTCTTAAACCTAAGACCACCAACAAAGTCTTTCACACAAAATTTTAGAAAATTATAATTTTAATTCTACAAAAAAGTTTTGTAGACCGTAAGAAATGGTCCGTATTTAGTGTGAAATTAACAAAAAAAAAATATTTCGACAAAATTAAGTACCTGACTACAAACAACCGTTTTATTATTTTGTATTTTCTAAAATTTTTTTCTTCTATACTACCTATACCCTAAATAATATTTGAATTGAAACTAACTACTTTTGCAGATTTGACGGCGAATTGTCAATTGGTGCTGATGGACTATGGCATTGTCGAATGTGTAATAAAAAATATGAGAAACGAAGTATATTAAGAAAACATGAACAAGCTCATTTAAATGTTTTCCCTTGTGAAATATGCGGAAAAAGTAAGAAAAGTTAATTTTAATTTTACTCGGTCATGATTTGTGTGATGCTGAAATATGTCTAATTCCGAATCTTCGTTAATATTAATATTAAAATGTAAAAAATGTCAAGATTCAAACACTTACTAATAAAGTTGTGAAATTCAATAAGAATAAATTTAAAAAAAACTTGTACACAAAATTGAATTTAAAAATATTCTAATTAAATTTCATGACTTCATTAATTGTCAGAAATGTTTACTAGTTTTAAAACTAAATCTCAAATCAGTACCTGAACTTTATTTTTCTGTTTCAGGTCTCAAATCTATTGTGAGTTTCAGGGAACATATGAATACTCATTTAGGTAATAAGCCATATCTTTGTGTTATTTGTAAAATGAATTTTGCCAGGAAATGGGCTTTAATTTCTCATATTCGTTGTCATCTTGGCGATAAACGTTATTCATGTGAAAAATGTGGAAAAGAATTTGTTAATGGTGAATATAAAGAAAACCAAATTTTTTTCTATAAATATGATATATATATATCAATTTTTTCTTAAAACTGTTGCAGGAGCTAAAGTAAAACTTCATCTCCGAATGGTTCACACCAAAGAAAAACCTTACATGTGTGATATTTGTGGTAAACATTTTTATTCAAATCAATTGGTTACTCAACATAAGAAACGGCATTATAATATTCGAAAATATAAATGTGATCAATGTGACAAAGCGTTCTTTGATAAACAACAACTAACACGACACTTTATTACACACACTGGGGAGAGGCCGTTTGCATGCGAATTATGTCCCGCCACATTCCCTCGAAAAAAAACCCTTGAAGCTCATCTCAAAACACATTCTGGTATTAAGGACTTTCTATGTCCGCTGTGTGGTAAAGGTTTTGCAGTAAATGAAAATTTAACTAAACATTTGAAATGTCATGCGAAAGGTACGCTGTTGAAGAAAAGTCGTGATCCTAATGCACCCGTGAAAAAAAGGCCTATTACGTCAAAGGTGTCGAAAATATTGGCAGAACTTGTAAAAACTAATATGACATTAGAGGAACAACAAAAACATTTAATTGCCACTCTTCAGGAAAGTGGTGGTGCTATTTCTGCAAGTGTTTTAAATATTGACACATTTAGAGAACAAGTTATGAAAGTAAAACAAGCTCAAAAGCGATTGGAAACACCACGACCAACGAAAAAATTAACAAAAAAGAAACAGCGTCAGGAGCAATTACAATTAGAACAGCAACATCAATTACATTCAGATCAAATTAGTTTTCAACATCAACAACAGTCGCCAACAGTGGTACCACCGCCATTCTTTTTTAATAATATTTAAAAAAAAAATTTTTAGAGTAAATTTTATTTACATATTAAGATAAGTATATGTATTAAGTTAAAATTTAAAATAGTATATAAAAATATCATAAATATTAATTATTGTATTTCTTGTACCTATATATTTTTTTACAGTGATACCTACTTGAAATCTGACTTCAAAATTTCGTTTGAGAATAATAACCAACCAACATATTTCATATTATTAAGTATTAGAAATTATTAAATTATTAAAAATCTTTTCCACATTGTTATTTTATCGTATTCATAAATATTGATTTCAAAATGAGTTTATTTTATTAGTTTATTAGCTAATTATTTAATAGTTTCTTTCATTTAATTTCTTTCATCATCCTTTTTTATTATTTCAGGAGCACAGGTAAAGCACTTAAAAAAGGGTACAGAACTTTGAATTTTAGAACGTTTTAAACAAAACAAATCAATAATAAAAAAAATCTCCACTGGTAACACTTAAAAAAAAAGACGTCAAAAAAGAAATCAAATAATTTTATTCTGCAATTTTTTTTTGCTATATTTGAGAAAAGAAAAATGTTTTGATTTAACTCCAAGATTTCAAGAAGATTCAGCAATTTAAAAAAGAATTGGCTAGACGAAGAAAAACTATGTTCACTTTAGTAATACTAAAAACTTCCTAAAAACACATTGATTTTCAACATAATTTTTTTTTTAATGTCAAAAATGCATGAAATAAAAAATTATTGACAATAATAACAATTTTGCAATTGGATCGAAATCAAAAGTATTGAATAGAGAATAGCTAAGCTAAGCTAAGCAACAACAACAATAAATCCAATCACAGCAGAAAATATGAAGAAAATTGAAAATTCCAAAATCTCTAGTAATGATTCTGATTCATCGGAATCTCAGATTTCAACAATTTCTTCATTACATGGAAAAAGAGAAATTTTACCCGAAGATCCAAATGCAACCGAAGAAGATATTTTGCAATCGGCAAAAATTTTTTATTCAAATAAAAATAATACATTCATAATATATTGCAAAAAATGTGATTTTATTGCAGAATCCGTCCCACTATTTATAGCACATTATTGCTCTAAAGAGAATCCAAATTATGCTCCACAAAAAGAATTTAAACAAATTTCAGTGGAAGAGTTTCATAAGTAAGTTAGCTACCTAAGTAGTTCTTTGATGGTTAAAATCCGAACTCAATAATGTTTAGGTTCCTAGTTACCTTTATTTTTTTAATATTGTTTAATTTTACTATTTTAGGGGAAATGAATTGAAAATTGCTGATGATGGTCTTTGGCATTGTAGGACTTGCACAAAAGCTTACGAAAAACGAAGCATATTAAGGAAGCATGAACAACATCATTTAAATGTTTTTCCATGTGAAATTTGTGGAAAAAGTAATCAACTTTTAATAATAAATATTAATTAAAAAATAAATCCCAAAAATTGTGTGAGATACGGTCTATCTATTAGTTTCGCCAAGTCACTTAGCTAGCAGAGATCACCATTTGGTGAAGCTTTGTGTTTAGGTTAGAAAAAAAAAATTTATTTGTTGACTATTTGCTTTAATGATGGCACCGGTAAATACTTTCTAATGTATTTAAAATCCTTATAGAAATTATTTTTTTTTTTTAAAAGAAAGCAACTTAATTCTCTTTACTTTAACTTTATTTTTTCTCAATAGAATTGAAAAAAATTGTTAGTTATAGAGAACATATGGACACTCATTTAGGTAACAAACCATTTGTTTGTATAATTTGCTCAAAAGAATTTGCAAGGAAATGGGTTTTAATTTCTCATATCAGATATCATTTGGGTGATTTTATGTATTCCTGCAAAACTTGTGAAAAGGAGTTCGCTAATGGTAAATATTGCAATTTCCATTCCTTGTTTTTTACAAAAAATTTAATTTTATTTTTTTAATTTTTAGGAACAAAATTACAATTGCATTTACGAATGGTTCATACAAATGAGAAACCTTTTATGTGTGATATTTGTGAAAAAGATTTTTATTCAAAAACTATGTTGCAAGAACATAAACGCCGTCATGATAACAATCGAACATTTAAATGTGATCAATGCGATAAAGCATTTTTCTATAAACATCACTTAGCCAGTCATCTAATTAAACATAGCAAAGATCGACCATTTTTATGTAATTTATGTCCAGCAAAATTCTCTAGAAAAAAAACTCTTGAATGTCATTTACGTACACATTCAGGAGTTAAAGATTTTCTTTGTCCATTGTGTGGTAATAAATTTGTGACTAATGCTAATCTACTTAAACATCTAGATGGTCATAAAAAAGGGACTCTGGTGAAAAAATCTCGTGATCCCAATGTTCCAATTAGAAGAAGACCACTTACTTCAAAAGTTTCAAAAATACTTGCTGAACTTATAAAAACTGATTTATCGCTTGAAGAGCAACAAAAATCCTTAATAGCCTCGTTACGAGAAGCTGGAGGCGCTATTTCATCAACAATTCTAAATTTAGATAGTTTTAGAGAACAAGTTATGAAAGCAAAAGAAATTCAAAAGCAATTGGAAACTCCTCGACCACCAAAAAAACCAGTTACAACGAAAAAATCATCAAGAAAGAAACAAAATATACAGCAACAGGAAGAAGAGCAACTACAACATCATCAGAATGAGATTATTCAATTTCAAAATCATTCTTTATATTATGATTAATTTGAATAAGTAAACTTCGAGGATTTTTTTTTAAGATTAAAGTGAGATTAAAATAAACAAAACTATTAAAGGACAATCATCAATTCATAAAGAACAACTTTCAAAAATTCTTGTTGCATACTTATAGTTCAAACTAAAACTTTTTAGAAAGCTTCCGCTTCATATTCAATCACTTAGGTATAAAAAGCTGCGACAAATAAGATATAAAAAATATGTACTTGAGTCCTGTTTCATATAAGCGCGGGATTCAAAATCATGAAGGGATGAAATCCCGGAATTTTTTTCTTCAAATCGAGCAATAGGTTCAGTTGCGAAAAAAGTGAAGCCCATTAAGGACACGCGGAAACCCTTTGGTCCGCGTAACCTTCGATTACATTGCGAAAAAGTAGGTTGTAATCCCTGAAGCTATGCAAGAACACGCGAAGTGATCCCAACCCGTCCTGCTCTTAAGTTAGGTTCCTATGAACTTAATCAGAAAATATTTTACTAAGATGAAAAGTAATTAATTTCTTTATTTTAAGTCAAGTTTATTCAAATTCTTAAGTAGGTATAATTATTATTTTTTAAAACTTATTTCAGATCGTTTATAAAAATAAAATTTTGTACTTAAAAATATGTAAAATCTCGATTATTCAATCAAAACTTAGAAATTAAGGACCTGCAATAAAATGTTTAAAAAAATTAAATATCCTAGGAATACTTAAAATATAATTTGAAAAAAGTTTGTTATTAATTTTTGTTAAACAAATTCGAATAAAATTTAAAAACAATTTACCTACATAAGTACATAATTATAGGGCTTAACCAAATCACCACAAAACAATTTGAAATACTGAATTTAAAATTCATTATTCTGATTGGAATTCACACAACAAAAAAAAATTACGATAACAAAATGCATTAGGAATTTAAAATTCTGAACTTGAAATTCTTTTTGGGCGAAGCGAAGGCCTAATATATTTCAAACATGGATAGTAGGCACACCTATTGTTTATGTTTTGTATAAAGTATTATGAGAAGGAATCTCTACTAGCTGCACCGATCCTCTTAAAAAAATAAAGCAAATAAAGGGTGAAAATAATTATAAAGGATGACTATAATAATACCAATTAGTATCACTGCTACCTTATAAATTTGCGCAGTTTTGTTTGGCATCTAATGAGAAAGTGCTGCCAGCTTGAAAATTATGATTTTTATTGAAACATGTTTTTATTTATCTTAACGGGCTGTCTACATTAGCGATTTAGAATCGCGCGTACTTATGAATGGCGCCGTGACATATCTCCGCGGGACATTTGTCCGCGATGAAATTTGTATGGAAAACTTCGCGGACAAATGTCATTTTGCAAAATGTCATTTGTCCGCGATTGCAAAATGACATTTGTCCGCGATTGAATTTTCTAACTTTAGCGGACAAATGTCATTTTGCAAAATGTCATTTGTCCGCGATTGATTTTTCGAATTTTTAGCGGACGCCGCAAATCCCACTGACCAACCACCAGTCCACCCGCCCGCCCGCCGCCCCCTCTCTCGTTGAGTATATTCTGTTTGGTTCACGTCATCAATGTCATTTTGCAAAATTTCATTTGTCCGCGGTTGATTTTTCAGATTTTTAGCGGACAAATGTCATTTTGCAAAATGTCATTTGTCCGCGATTAATTTTTATCGCGGACAAATGACATTTTGGAAAATGTCATTTGTCCGCGGCGGACAAAAGACATTTCGAATGGCGGACAAATGTCATTTTTATGTCCGCGATACAAAAACAAATCGCGGACAAATTTCTCGCGGACAAATGTCCAACCCCCTTATGAATGTATTCTATTTTTTCTGTTTCATTTATTAGTATTTGTGTGTGTTCAATATGCCACTGGGTTAGATTTACAGCATGCGATTTTTATATATTTTTCCAAATTGTACTATTTTACTTGACTTAAATGTCAAATTAATAAAAAAAAAGCAAAATTTGTGAGAAATGTCAAAAAATACGCATGCTGAAAAATTATTCAAAATCAGCATGCGTATTTTGCTGCGATTTTGGATTTTGTATAAAGATACACGAATACATTTAAAGAACGAAATCGCATGCAGGAAAAATACGCTAATGTAAACACCTAGTAAAGGATTTTAATTTAGGGTTTTTTGTTTTGCACCAATAATTCTAAAAATTGGTAAAGCTGGTTACACCAAATTATTATTATTATTATTTTTCTTTTTTTTTTAAGGAAACGTCAAATTATTCGCCGAATGTGAATTTTATTTTAAATTTTTTTATTTTTATTTCAAAAAAAATAATAAATTTTTTTAAAATAAATAAAAAATGGTTACGGA
Source organism: Hybos culiciformis (assembly GCA_964007475.1). Lineage (NCBI taxonomy): Eukaryota > Metazoa > Arthropoda > Insecta > Diptera > Hybotidae > Hybos > Hybos culiciformis. The sequence goes on along the minus strand of OZ023274.1, from coordinate 53,189,232 downwards.
CACAAATTCAATGGCCGTGAATAGCTATTTAAATATTAAAAGTGAACCAAATGAAGAAATTTTTGCCACAAATAATGATTTGAATTTAACAAACACAATTACGACAACAACGTCGACATCGACGACACCAATGACCATTACGGATACTACGGACAGATTAATAACAGAATCATCGAATAATTTTCAACATTTAGATGATTTGGATAATTCCCAATCTGTGGTGGTGATTCAACAACAGCATAATTTCAGTGACAATAACCAGCAGTCGTCGTCATCTAATTCAGTTGGAATAACGCATGCGGTGGTTAAAAAAGAGGACGGTGGTATTACCGAAATGAATGGTATAATGTCAGGAAACGCTAGCGATATACTGCAGCGTGCAAAAGTTTATTATTCACCAAAAAATGAAACTTTTATAATAAATTGTAAATATTGTGAGAGCATTTATGAATCAATACCATCATTCATTGGCCACTATTGTTCCAAGGAGAATCCAAATTATGTACCACAACAAGAATTCAAACAGTTGTCAGTTGAAGATTGTCATAAGTAAGTTTAAAACAAAGCAAACATTTTTTGACAGTCCGAAAACTATCTAGGTGTATACTATCGGATTTCTGAGTTGTATGAATATAGGAGGCGTAATAGGTATAATATGTACACACCACTGCCTAAAAGAACAAAGCCAGAAATTCGTGTGAAAAACTAACTAATTATTTCGAATACTAAAGGATAAATAAAATTCAATTTCCGAGGTTGCTAAACAATTTATCTTGAAAGAATATTTTTTGTAAAATAAAAAAAAAACTCCCGGTTAGAAGATGTCGAATCGAAAATGATAATAACAGTTATTAAACTTATTTCCAATTGGAACAATATTTTATTATTTTTTTTTGTGTAACATTTTAGATTTGATGGTGAATTGGAAATTGGTGCAGATGGCCTATGGCATTGCCGGATGTGTAATAAGGGTTATGATAAACGTAATAGTCTTAAAAAACACGAACAAGCTCATTTGAATGTTTTTCCATGTGAAATTTGTGGAAAAGGTTTGTTATTAAACATATAACTAAGCATTTTTTTTTATTTTTTAAATAGGTTGTGTCACGGTTTCTATAGTTACAAAGTCCTTAAATACAAAATCTTTATGTACCAAATCCTTAAATAAAAAAATCTTTAAGGATAAAATCCTTAATGAAAAAATCTAATATATAAAAAAAAAAGTAAAGTTTTTTAATTTGACCGTGAGCGGTTTTTTCTTTAATAAGTATTAAAAATTGATATTTTTAAAGCATTCCTTAAAAAAAACATATTTATAAACCAGAAAAATCTATTTTTTTCGAAAATTAATGATTTGGTATCTAAAGATTATGCGTTTAAAAAATTTTAAATTAGAGATTTTGTACTTAAAGATTTTGTAAATAAGAAAAAAAAAGTAAACCATTAAAGATTTTGATATCAAAAATATCGACATACAGCTACAACCAAACAATTACCTCGATTTTAAGCCAATTCTAATGTGATAATATTTTTCACATTGATATTTATTTAATTTTATTTAAAAAAATTATTAGTTTTATTAAACTTTAATAAATATTTACAATTTTTACAGTTTTATTAATTTAAAAATATTTAATTGTTTAAATTGTCTATCAATTTTCGCCTGTTTACACCTGTTAAATTTTTTAAATGTTGTGTTAAACTATTCTAGTCTGTTGAAAAATATTGTTAAAAATCAAGATTTGTGTTTAATTCTGAAAATAACTGTCAAATGTTTTTTTAGGTTTGAAGTCGATGGTGAATTTAAGAGAACATATGAATGCCCATATGGGAATTAAACCTTTTAAATGTACAATTTGTCCTATGGCCTTTGCAAGAAAATGGGCTTTAACTTCTCATGTACGTTATCATCTTGGTGATAAACGTTATGGATGCAAAAATTGTGACAAAAAATTTGTAAACGGTACTAACATTATGCATAAATTCATTATTAGTTGAACAAATATAAATATTTTGTTGTTTTAGGCGCTGCACTAAAAATTCATATACGAATGGTACATACGAAAGAAAAGCCTGTTATGTGTGATATATGCGGTAAACATTTCTATTCTAATCAATTACTTTATGAGCATAAGAAACGTCATGATAACATTCGACCTTATAAATGCGATCAATGCGATAAAGCCTTTTTTGATAAAAAACAATTAACCATTCATTTTATTGCACATAGCGGAGAAAGACCATTCTCTTGTGAATTATGTCCAGCAACTTTTCCCCGGAAAAAAACACTTGATGCTCATTTAAAAATTCATACTGGTATTAAAGATCATATTTGCCCTATGTGTGGTAAAGGTTTTGCTATGAATTATAATTTGACTAAACATTTAAAATGTCATACAAATGGAAGTAGACTGAAGAAAGCTGAAGCACCTCCTATTGAACGTAAGAAAAAACCAAGGAAACTGAAGAGTAGAGCTGCAAAAATCATTGCTGAATTAGCTAAAACAGATTTACCTTTAGAAGAGCAACAAAAAACTTTAATAGCTGCAGTTCAAGAATCTGGAGGATCAATTACGGCTAGTATGTTAAATATGGAAACTTTCCAGCAACAAGTATTAGAAGTTCAACAAGCACAACAAGCATTAGATACGCCTCCGTCGTCGCAGAAAAAAACTACAAAAAAAAAGTTACAACAACATCAGCAACCAGATCAACATCAAAATATACTTCAAAATCAACAGCAAGTGCAGATTCAACATCAAGTTATTCATACTCATCATGGACCTCAAAATTTTGTTATAGAAAATATTCCACAGAATTTGCATCAAAATATTCAAAGTATTCAGAATATTCAAGCACTTCCTACAATGCTATTTCAAATCTCTAATTTACATAATCAATAATTATTTTTTGCAAACTAAAAATGAAAGAAATCATTGTTTAATTGAAAATTAAGTTAAAACTATTTTTTTAGTTCAAACATTATTTATTTATTATGAACAAGATTATGTTAGATTATGTTTTTTTTCCAATAATTTGATTATTACGAATAGAACAATGATGTATTAAGTTAGTAAAACATGATAAAAAATTATGAATATTTTAAATTTAATATGTTTTGGTAAGTTAAAACTTATTTCGATTTATTAGAAAACGTGAGAAAAAACGATTATAGCAAAATTTTATTCATAGACCCTTTAATAATTTTTTTAGTTCATATTTTTTTATAATTTATAAAAAAACTAATTTAAGCCGACGACATTGGCGATTAAAATTTATGTAGTTAACTTTAAGCTTTATTGATAGAGAAATATTTTAAAATGGAATCATGTCAAAACAATATCAGTTCATTTTCTAATAAATTAATGTGGTATGAAAAATTGAAATAATTTACAGCTAAGATTTTAGAAAACTTTCCGTAAAGTCCGTGTTCTTAAAAATTTTAAAAAGCACAAAATATTTCTGCCCAACAGCATAAACAGATATTGGACATATATACACTTGAAATGAGTTTTAATCTACCTCGAATTTAACCGAAAATACAACTGTGAAAACTCGTGCATTCAATGGTTCGATAAAACATTAAACTATTTCTATTTTTTAAAGTGCTAAAAAAAATTTCAATTTATTTTAAAATATTTTTTTTTGACGAACCTAATTTTAATCAATTAGTGTCATATATAAAATATTTCGCCATTATGCATTAACAAAGTAAAAAACATTAGTTTTTGATTAATAAATAATAAAAATTTCAAAATCAGTTATTTTTATGAACAGAATTATTTTAGTTCAACATTACATAGAAAATAAGCTTTTTTTTTAGATTCTGTATAACTAAAATTAAATAAGTATTAGTTTTAGGATTATAGAATAATATTATTGTAATAGTTTTAAAAAATTATTGCCGAATAAATAATTTTATTATAAAAGACTTCATAATCAATTCACATTGATAACTGAAATTCAGTTTAGGAATCTTAATTACACTTTATTTTTTCAAAATACCGTTTTAAAATACCTAAAAAAACTACCATGAAATTTTATAATTTTAAATTCTAGGCCTATTGAAGAATTCAAAGTTTTTAGGTTAAAAATAACTTCTGTACACATATGTAAGCAGTGAATTTTAATTATTTTTTCAACTTCAATATATTACATTAATTAAAGAAACGCGATTAACTTCTATTTAATTATTGTTTGGTATCCTTAGATGAAAATAATGATAAATTTAGTTTTGTTTATTTGATATTTATTCCTATATAAATTACATAAATTAAATTAATGAACAGTCTTCATATGACGATATAATACTGTTCGTTGAGCAAATTCTTTTTCGCAAAATTTACACTTATATTCTTTTATGTCTGAATGAGTTTTCATATGTGAACTTAAGCCTTCTTTCCGAGAAAATTTAGCATTACAATTTTCAATCGAACATTCAAAAGGTTTATGCTTTGAATGTACAACTAAATGCCTCGTTAGATTTTTTTTACTCGAAAATAATCTGTCGCATTGATCACATTTAAAATCGAATTTTTTCAATTCCTCATGAGTTTTCTTATGTGAGTTCATAGTTCCAATACTGATAAAACTTTTACCACATAATTCACAAATTATCGGCTTATGACCAAAATGATATCTTAAGTGAATGTCAAGTTCAGTTGAAGTATAAAATTTTTTATCACAATGATTGCACGGATGTTTGGCATCACCTTTTAAAATCAATAAATTAATTGTCAATATCGTAAAAAAATTTAAAAATAAAATACCTGTGTGCCGTTTTTCATGCATTGTCTTATTTTGTTTACATTTAAAACTTTTCGAACAAAAAGAGCATTGATATGGACGATCACCAGTATGAGTATTTAAGTGATCTTTAAGCGAAGCTGCACTGTACAAAAATTTACCACAATCATTACACTGAAACTGAGTTTCTTCATTCGGACCACCATAATGGATTTTCAAATGCCTGGTTAAATTTGTTTTCGTTGTTAATTTTTTTCCACATTCTTTACATGAATAAATATCGAGACGATCACTCGAATGAGTGGCTTTATGCTGTTTTAATGTTGATTGACTTGAAAAACTGCTACCACAAATATCACAAGTTGCCGGTCTTTCACCGGTATGAATTCTTTCATGAATAACTTTTTCTGTTCTAGAGTAAAGTGATCGATCACAATAATTACAAGGAAATTTTGCTTCACCTTTGTGGCGCCTCAAGTGTTCCCTTAAATTTTGCATACTTCGAAAAGCTTTGGTACACTTTCCCTCTGGACATGACTAAAAGAATAGTATTTTTACACTAACAAGTGAATTAAATTTAAATTGTTTAAAATTAAATTTTGTAATACAGGGATTTCTATCTGAAGTTAATATAAATTAAATTTGTATAGTATTTTTTTTTTTAATTCACCACGAAAAATTATGAAAATGATTGTTCTTACGTAAGGCCGCTCTCCTAAAAATAAAAAAAATAAATAAAAATTGTCATATTTTTATTTCTATTTTCCATTTGAAGCATTTTCAATATTACCGGTGTGGGTATTTATATGATCAGATAACGATGTTATACCAGAAAATGCTTTCGAACAATAAGGACAAATATGATTTTTGTCATAATTTTTTTTAATTTTCTTTCGTATTTTTCTTCTAATAAATTTTCCGTTAACTTCAATTTTATCGTGACTTTCTTTGTGGAGTGTTAAAGTTGAATTACTGGTAAAACTTTGGTTGCAAATTTCACAAGAATATGGACGATCACCTAAAAATGTGAGAAAAACACCGCATAAGAAAAGATTAGGACATTAAAGACCTCCTAAATTTTGATTTTAAATGCTCACCTGTATGAATCCGTTCATGAATTTTTAATTCTGATGTCGAGAATAATTTTTTACCACAAAAACTACACGAAAATTTTCCATCACCTAAAATACTTTTCTACTATTGTATATTATTGTTTAAAAATATAAAATATAAATTAATAACCTCGATGTCTTTTCAAATGGTCCTTAACATTTTTTAATAATCGAAAACATTTCTGACATTCTGGACATTTGTAAGGACGGGTTTCTAAAAATTAAAAAAAATTAATTTTAAATATTAATGAAACTTATTTAGCTCTGAAAATAACTATGAAATAAAAATGATTACATAAAAAATTAAGTTTAGTGAATTAACAAATTTTTGTGATATTTTTATTAGTCATTAAAATAGTTTTTTCAGCAAATTAGACCTAGACTTTGTTAGCCTATGCATTGCAAAAAAAAAATCACGTTTACACGATTTACATCCAGACGCAAACATAGTTTTTAATAATGCTTTTTTTTTCGTAAATCAAGAAAATTATAAAAAAAACAAGGTTGTGTAATTTAGGTAATTGGCAAATCACAGAATGATATTTCCAAAAGATTTCTTAGTGACAATTAAAATTCAGTTTGGTTTCTTGACTGAAAATTTTCACCAACTAGTACCAACAAATAAATCTTAGTCTATTGTTTCTTTTCACCTCGATTTGATGAATGCACTTTTTTAACATGCTCTCGCAACCCTCTCATTGTGGGAAATGATTTTTCACAAGTTGAACATTCTGTAATTTTCAATTTTTCAAAAATTTCCAGATTATCATTATTCTTTGAAAATTCTATTGGTTCAGTTGTTTCTAATTCTAATTTTATTTTATTTTTATATAGTGTAGACAGTGGTAATTCATCAGAGCTATCTTCCTTTGCTTCTAAAAATAGTGCAGATAGATCTAAATCACTATTTTGACGATTATCCGTATTCAAGTTTTCTTTAGTTAAGTGTTGCGCGCCAAAGTCTAAAAGAATAAAATATAAGAATTAAAAAAAAAAAAAAAAAATTGTGGAAAACTAATTTTGAAGAAAAATTAAACAATTTTACAATTTACCATAGGCTGACAATGAATTTTCAGAATTTGAGTCCTTCTTATCATCAAAATCTTTGAAATGGAAATTCAAGTAATGGGTTTCAAATTGAGAGATGTCATTAAAATTTCCTTTACAAATTTTACAATCAAATGAAAATTCTCTTGAATTTGAATAAACTAAAATTCGACCGCAAATTATTAAATCGTTTTCTATTTTTATTTCATCAATTTCTATATTCATTTTATTAATTAAAATATGTTAAAAAATGTTATCTTAAAATTTTCTCAATCTCAAATCTCAATTAATTTTATTTTTGATTTATTTATTTTTGTTTTCAAAATAGCAAACAAAAAAAGTGCAGGAGTGGAGTTCCCAAGAGGCCAAGATAGATAATTAATTTGAAAAAAATAGAAACAAAACAGAAAATAAATAATAAACAAATAAAACAAAAGTCAAAATACACTGACTGAAAAATGTTTAAAAGCTGACGAAGTGATGATGTGTGAATGACTCTTAAGGTTAAACTTACTGCTAATTTCATAAAATAATTTAACATTCAAGTTAAATTTTTGTTTTTTTGTAGTCTAGTCTAGAGACCTTTTTCTTGTAACCCTTAAAAACATAATATCTTACAGGGCATAAAAACTTTATTAAAATTAACTTTTTCATATTTTTATTCTTAAAAATGTTCTTTAATACATAAAGAAATTATAAGCATTTTTGATAAAATTCTATAAAAATATGTAAATCTAAAAAAGCCTTTACTACACATTCAAATCGATTCATTTAAATTATGTTGTTCTGTTTCTACATCTTTTTTGTGAGTTCTCTTGTGAGCTCTTAGGCCATCTCTTTGAATAAATCTTTTTCCGCATTTATCACATTCATATTTCTTAAAATCTGAATGTAAATCACTATGGCGTTTCAGACCTTCTGGTCTAGCAAATTCAGCTGAACAAATTGAGCATACGTATGGTTTGGCTGTCGAGTGTACAACCATATGTTTTGTTAGATTTCTTTTTGTTGTTAGACACCTGTTGCATAATTCACATTTAAATGGTCGACTACCATCTGGATGTGCCAAGTCTTGATGAAAATTCAAAGTATTTTTACTATTGAAAGTCTCATTGCATTTAGAACAGGGATAATTTTTTTCTGGTTTCTTAACAATACCGTGAGATTTGAGATGACAATACAGTCCACTAGATTGTGCAAAAAGTTTTCCACATATTTTGCATAGAAAATCTCTAGATCCGGTATGAATTCTTTCATGATTTGTTAGTTCTTCTTTCCGCAAGAAACCTTTCTCACAACTACCACATTTATATCGATTTCTAGCCTCTTTATTGTGAATTAATTTATGTCGTCGTAAATTATCTTTGGTGTAAAATTTTTTATTACATAAATCACAGACAAAATTTGCTTCTGTTGAGTGAATTTGACGATGTTTATTCATATCAGAAGTAGTTGTGAATTTTTTTCCACAAATATCACATATTGAAGGTTTTTCACCTAAAAATAAAAATTTTAAATGTAGACTGGAATTTTTTATTATTCAGTAAATATTTTCAGAGACTCACCGGTATGTATTCTTTCATGGCGCATTCTATCACCAGACTTATAAAATTTCTTATCACAATATTCACATTTAAAATTTGGATTACCTTCATGAATTCTTTCGTGTATTATCAAATTTTTTTTACAAGCAAATTTTTTCGGGCACAGTTTACCTGAAAAAAAAAGTTAAGTAAATATACCTATATTAAAATTAGAAATCTAAATTATTAAAATTTACTTAGAGCCCCTTACATTCAAATGGTTTTACGCCCAAATGTAAATTTATATGATCTTTCAGGCCCGATGATGAGCTGAAATTGTGAAAAAAAAAATATTTTATTAGGTATGTAAAATAGTAGGTAAACATAGGTATAATAATTCATCAGAATATCTTTTTAAATAAAAGATGTTATCTGTTATCCTATGATGCCAAGTATGATTATAATTAAAACAGTCTACGTTTTTAATCAAAAATTTTAGTCAAGAATTCCATTAACAATATGTAGGTACCTACCTATATGCATTAATGGAAGTTTGGCGATTTGATTAGACAAAAATACCCTCCCCCCCCCCCCCTCCCCCCCTTTTTATCTTAAATGATCAACTTTCTATACGAAGTAGAACATCTCATCAAAGACTCAAAATCCTCAACATTGACTAGGTATCTAAATCTAGGATCAGGAATTATTTGCACATTTAAAGGTGGTTGGTAGATAACCTCGGTAACCTAATGCAATTTTTCCTTTTGCAAATACACACCTCATTTTTCGACCACAGTAATTACAAATAAATGATTTTGTTGCTGCTGCTGCTAATTTTAATTTATTTTTTTTTATTTTGTTATCAAATTTTTTTATTATTTCTCTTCCATCGCCGGCGGCGGCGATTAAAATTTCATTCATCGACAAATCAAATTCATCTTCATTTTCATCCCTGTTGTCATCAACATCATTATTGACTTCTTCTGTATAATCATCATGATCGACCATAAAACTATTGCTGCTGCAACCATGTTCAAATTCAGCAGAATTAGTATCATTTTGTCGAAGTTTGTTTAAAAATTTTGTTGATTCAATTTTATTATTCTGATCAACAATAACATTATTATTGAATTTTTTACATTCAGCAGTTTCATTAATTAAGTGCCAATTAAATATATGAACAGTAAATTGATAGAAATCTTTAAATTCCTCACTACAATAATTGCAATTAATTGAAAGAATTTTAGTTTGTCGAAAAACAATTATTTCTCCACATTTTTCTTTTGATGATAATAATAAATTTGACGGCGAATTATTATCGCTGCTTAATTTAGTTTTATCAAAATTATTCATTTTTCTTTATATTAATATTTTAATTAATTCAATAATGATTCAATTTCAATCGATATTTTATTATTTTTTGTTTGTTTTTAATTAAATTTCTTGTGGTTTTTTGTTTATTTTTGATTTTTTCTTATTTACAAAACAAATTGAACGACGAACTCAAACTAAAGTAGACAACATAATAGTCTTACAAAAATGCTAACGATTTAAACTTTCTTTGAGTATTTTCTAATCCCGATAATTGACTGAATCCTTAAATAATTTCTAAACCTTTTTTTTCACTAAAAGAAATTCTAATACATACTTTAAATAAGTCGACGGCAAACTTAAATCTTCTAATTTTGGTCGCGTGTATCGTTTTTATTTTCCCCTTATAATTTTTTTGTTTGTTTTCATCAATATTTTATTACTGCCGAAACTTGATTGCATTGCATTATTGCAATGCAACGATTGCAACCAACCAAAATCAATATTTAGCATTTATATTTCATAGTGCTGCAATCAAATTTAATTTTTTGTCACTATAAAGAAGTAGTGATCACATTTCTTTTACTTGTTTTAGGCACCTAAAAAAGCTATTTGGCCCCCGTAGTCTTGCTTCAAATAGGTAGTTCCATATTTCTTTAATTTTACTAATATTGCAGGAACATTTTTTTAACATGAACGCAGTAACAGTCGGGATATTATACTGTCGTTACAATAAATGGTACATAATAAACATCTGAAGTCTGTCTAAAAATATTGACCTCAGCTGCTAACGTTTATCGAAATGTAATACCTAATTTTTAAAACTTTCCTAACCCTAAACTGGCCAAAACACACTAAGTAGATAGATATATACTAAAATCCAAAAAAAGTCGCGACTCAAACTGGGACCTCTGAATTTCTAATAGTTTGAGAACATAATACAAATAAATACAAATTTAAATTTTTATTAATTTTATTTGAAAGTCCTTCCATTTATAATAATACATATACTATTGTAATTATGTAATCCATTATTTATAAGAAAATTGAATAGTTTTTAGACCATAAATCATACCACAAAATAATTATAATTGTGAATTCTTAAAATCTAATATTTTAATTGTGATCAAGATATTTGATCTTGATTGTTGATTATATACTTAAAATATACCAAAATTTTACATCGAAATTATTAAAGTATTTTTTTTTTTTAACATTTTAATGTTTTTGCCAAATAAAAATTATTTCAACTTTTCGTCATCATCTATAAATCTAATCTACAAAATAATAATGTGTGTAATACGGTAAAAATTTTAGGTTAATATATAATATTGTTCTCCTTATTTGACTGGTTTCAATAAATCAAGAGCTTGAGATATATCTCCATCAACAGATTCCAACAAGTGTGTCAACCATTTTCCTTCATTTGAAAAACCCATTGCCATCATAGCGATAACAGCATTATTTATATGTTGTTCTGTAATTAGAAATAAATGTAAATAATTAGTAAATTTGCGCATTTTTAAAAATATTTATATATTATTTTTAAAAGTCGATAAATATGATAACTTAAAACAATGAAACTGATTTTCCATTAATTTCCGGATTAATCTTTAATAGGAAGTTTAAAATTTTGAAATATTATACTCATTCGCTTAATTTTTCCGTTGAATTTGAAGTAATTTTTAATGATAATTTTTGTATTTCACAAACAAAATTATTATTAATGTTTCCAATTTCCGTTGTTATGTTAAAATAGATAAGCAAATTAACTTACTTTCGTGATAAACAACATTAGGTTCAAACTGGGTGCTTTTAGCTTTCTCTTCTTCTAAATGAGCTTGTAAATCTTTGCTTAACTGAATAAAATCAACTTGAGAATTTCGAGTTTTTGTTGATTCTCCGCTACTGGTTTGTTCTTGTGGCAAAGTTGTTGTTTTTTTATTTAAATCAACCGATTTATCGATCATGGTCCAGTCACCACCTACTGGACTTGACTCTTTTGCAATAGGATTATCTAAATCAATGGTGAATATAGAAGTTTCTTTTTCATTTTCACCATTTTTTGGTGAGCCAGGTTTCTGTGATTGATTCTCCTTTGCTTCTTTTGGTGGATCATTTTCTGTTGATAGGGTAGATGGTTTTTGTTGAGCTTGTTGTTGTTGTTGTTGATTTCCACCTTGAGGAGGAATCAAAAAATTTTTGAAAATGTTACCAAAGTTACTCAATACTTCTACACCAGCTTTAATAGCGTTCTCATCAATTTCTAATTCCATTGGAGCTGAGTGTTGTTCCTCAGTATTCTTTTTTGGCTCAGTTGATGAACCACTAGCACTGTTTGATGCCGATGAAGGCATATTGGTACTAGGATTTTTCGGAGCTTCCCCAGCCATTCCATGCATCATGCCAAACAAATTATTAAAAACACTAGCGCCAACACTAGTGGCAGCTTCAGCTGCAGCGGTTGCAGCCGCAGTAGCTGCAGCAGTAGCTGCAGCAGTAGCTTCTCGGTGACGGCGATGATGACGTCTGAAATGTTCGGTATTAGGTCCATGTTTTCCACCGGATGGGAAAAATGGGCATCCAGCCCCAGTGCTACTTAAGTCAGCGAAAATATTAATGTTTTTACTTAGAGATAAACCATTGCTACGAATCATGTTATGCTCCTTATGAAGCCCCTTATATTCGCAACTTGAGCACAAATCAAAATCTGGGCATGTAAGACATTTATAACGAAAACCAATTATTGGTGTAATATTACATTCGTCGCAAGAAACACCTGTGTGAACTGTTTTAACATCGTTGGTGTTACCCTTAGTAGTGGTAGTGGTAGTACGAGTGCCATTGCATGAATTATAGCGAGCTGATTTTCTAACACTACGACGTTCACGAGAGCTCAGTTTTCTAAATAACTCTTCCATTTGAGAATCATCATTGTCATCATCACTGTCAAAGTAAATAACTTTTTTTTCAGCAATTTTCAAAAACATTTGATATGAACCATCATTGGTAATTTCAACTTTATCACCATCTTCATCTAAAACAAAAAATAGAAAAAAAAATCAAATTAAATTATGGGGATTAACTATAATTTTTTTTTTTCTTATGAGGAAAAAAGTACACAATGTATACCTATACATATATGAAACATAAATTTGAAATTATAGGTTATAGTAGGTATCATTTATGTAGATATGTATATTCATGGTGTCAGATGTACTAACATATGTATTTCACATTATGATTTGCAGTTTTTTATTAATAAAAAAACACAATAATTCAACTTATTTAACTATACCTAGGAGGACTGGGTATAGGAATAAAATTATACCTAGATAAGTTTGTAGGTACCTACCTAGGTAGTTACCCCTACTTTTTTTTTTTTTTTTTTTTTATTAAAGTTACCAAATCACTAGGTGGGATACCTTTTATACTTAAATAAGTATGGATTTGATAATGGGATAGGAAAATTTAGACGGGATTAAAAAGTGGGACAGTCAGTAGGTAATCATTTACACTTTTCTTAAAGCGGCGCAAGTCATAAAACAAACGTCCGCCAGCTGTAGGTAACAATTTTGAAGGGAGAGCATTCCACATTCTCGAGGTGCGAATTGAAAACGAATCTCCAAAGCTCGTTCTATCGCATTTGGGAATTTTGACGAAATATGGGTGTGACGTTGAAGCAGTACGTGTTTTGCTTAGTTTTAAAGATTTTTTAATTCTCATTTTAAAAGCAATAAATTTTGTCTAAATTTTAAGAATAAAGAAATACTTATGTGTTATGTGTTAACCCAAATTTTATTTGTTAACTTGATTTAGGATATAACAAAAGTTAACGAATTTAATTTTTAATTGATTATTTGGAGTCAGTACTTATAAAAAATTTTGAAATAATTATACCGGTAGGTAGGTAGGTCCCTACCTATTTTCGAAGTATTCAGTGCAAATTTTGATATTTCCTACTGAATTTCATTCAACAATTTCGAAATTTGAAGTTGGCCTATGTAGTTTCATCAAATTTCTAAGGATTTTTACGAAGTTAGGTAGGAATGAATGAAAAGGGGTAAAATAAAAAAATAGATAAAGAAGGTAGAACTTGCAACACATTCAAACGAAATTCAATTTAAAATTTTGATTGCAGTTTTATTTTATCCCTATTAACGAAATAAACTGAAATAAAATTTTTGTTATGCATGGAACACATAGGGTTTGTACTGTCTTCTAGTTCTTTTGTAACCTGTTTTTTTTTTCTTTGTGATGTTTTCTTGAATGTAGTTTTCCAAACTGTAGTCTGTAGGTACTTAACCCAGCAATTTTTTTTGGTTTGTTTTTGATCCACACAAACAATGACTTGGCAAAAAACTAAACCTACATCTGAATAGGTAGGCAGGTACCTACCCGCCTACCTAGGTATAGTATGAATAACAACACCACGTACATTTAATAAAATTACGAAAAAAACAAAATGTATATTAGGTACTCACCCCACCAATATTTTGATAAAGTGTGAACATCCAAATTAATGCAAATTTTCATAAAATCATTAAAATTTTTTGGTAATTCTTGATAAATGATTTTTTTCGGATTTTGCGAATGTTTAATGCAAATTTTCAATACATCCATGTTTTTTTTTTTTTATTTATATTTTGTTCAACTATATGAAGTTATAGGTATAATTTAGTTTTTGTTTTTATTATTTTATTTTTTGTTTTCAATTATTTTTTTATTTTTATTTATCGGAATGTTTTTTTTTTCTGTCTTCCAGACGAACTTAACTCGTTGATTATCAAAATAGAATTGATATTTAGAAAAAAAGTGCGTTGTATTTATATGAAAAATATTATAATTCTACTGGATATAGAATAGTCAAGAAAATTCGAAAACTTTCGATTTAAGATTGGAAATAATTATGAAATAACAATGAAATACAAGTTCTTCTGAATAATGAACCACTGACTGTCACTTAGTTAATGAGTCACGCAAAATAGTTTTACAAAAAATACGAAATTCTATAAATTTTGATTTATTATGATTTACGAAATTCGAATTCGAATGAAATATCTTTATCAAAATAAATAAAAAAATAAACAAAGTTTTTAAGTTTTTATCAACAACACACTTGGTGGAACTGGCACACTCGGACTCGGGTACTGGATTGTTCGTAAAAAAATGAATGAATTTGCAGTTTTTTATCAAAAAATTAACATTTTTTTTGACAGTTCAGAAAAGAGATGCTGCAACGGTAGAAAAGGATAACTGCATGCAGGGAGCTACTAGACTGTTTGTGCTGGCGGCCCCTGGTGAAAAAAAAAAATTTTACTTTTAAATAATTTTTAGTATA
The DNA here is from genome assembly GCA_964007475.1 of Hybos culiciformis. Classification (NCBI taxonomy): domain Eukaryota; kingdom Metazoa; phylum Arthropoda; class Insecta; order Diptera; family Hybotidae; genus Hybos; species Hybos culiciformis. The sequence goes on along the minus strand of OZ023274.1, from coordinate 53,174,152 downwards.
TTTCATTATGGACGTCATGGTCTAATCCTAATAATTAGGGTACATGTACATGATATATTTAAGTTTTGGTTTATCAGCGAGCAGCAAACTACTAATAAAAGTGTTTACAAAAAATTAAAAAATTTTTTTGGTCCAAAATTTCGAAAAAATGTCGATTTAGAGTTACAACTTTGATTTCGTGGCTGCTTGTTTTTTGAAGTTTATAGTTCTTTAGGTGCGGTGTATGATGTAAATGAGTAATTCTGTAGGGGGTAAAAATTATTTTACTCATTCGAATTTCGAGTTAAAAAAAAACGACATGCTGTACCGTTTGAATACTCAAAAAAAATGAGTCCACTCAATAATCATTTGTTATTTATAAAAACAAAATAATTTGGCGCGAAAAATTTAAATTCAAATTATTTTTAAAAATCTTTCGTTTACAAATTATTTAACAACTAAAATTTATTTTTCAAAATAGGTAGGTCCGGTGAAATAAAGACTACCTGCCGAAAATTTTTTGGGACGGTTAGGTCGTGCCGGCTCAAAATATGTTAAAAAAAATTTTTTCCTCCGGTGAAATAATTAGATTACCTGACCAAAAATTTTGGGTACGGAGCTACAGTTAGTCTTCCCGCCTCAAAATATACCAAAATAATTTTTTTTCAAAATAGGTAGCTCGGGTGAGAAATAAAGATTACCTGCCCAAAAAAAAGGAAGGAAGTGAGGGCGGCAGTAAGGGCTGAAGAGAGAGCGGCAGTAAAGGCTGAAGAGAGGGCGGCAGTAAGGACTGAAGAGAGGTCGGAAGTGAGGGCGGAAATAAGGGCGGAAGTGAGGATGGAAGTGAGGGCGGAAGTGAGGGCGGAAGTGAGGGCGGAAGTGATTGCGGAAGTGAGGGCGGAAATCAGGGCGGAAATCAGGGCGGAAGTGAGGGCGGAAGAGAGGTTGGTAGTTAGGGCAGAAGTGAGGGCGGAAAATAGGGTGGAAGAGGGCGGAAGTTAGGGCGGAAGTGAGGGCGGAAGTGAGAGCGGAAGTGAGGGCGGAAGTGAGGGCGGAAGTGAGGGCGGAAGTGAGGACGGAAGTGAGGACGGAAGTGAGGGCGGAAGTGAGGACGGAAGTGAGGGCGGAAGTGAGGGCGGAAGTGAGGGCGGAAGTGAGGGCAGAAGTGAGGGCGGAAGTGAGGGCGGAAGTGAGGGCGGAAGAGAGGTTGGTAGTTAGGGCAGAAGTGAGGGCGGAAGTGAGATTGGAAGTGCGGGCGGAAGTGAGGGTGGAATTACCTGACCAAAAATTTTGGATAGGGAGCTATGGTTAGGGTCTTCCCTGCTTAAAATATGCAAAAAAAAAAAGTTTTTTGAATAGGTAGCGCCGGTGAAATAAAGATTACCTGCCCAAAAGTTTTGGGTAGCTAGCTACTTTTAGAGTCGTCCTGGCTCAAAATATAAAAAAAAAACACACGAAGCAGTCATAGGAACTGCCGAAAAAAGTTTATACTTAAAACTTTAAACTATGAAATAACTACAAATAATGGACTGCTTTTGCTGGACTGATTTTTATTTAAATTTACATTTTGTACTGAGCAGCCCATCATTTATAGCGACTGTTATTTCATAGTTTAAAGCTTTAAGGCCGGTATTCAACTGGAGATAAAATCAATTTTTTCATATAAAATTTTATCTGAGATAAATTTTATCTGAGTGAATTTAATTTATCGGTACCCAACTGAAGATAAATGGAAATTTATCTGAGTAAAAATTGTATGAAAATATTTTCACTCAAATAAATTTTATTTCAAAAATTTATCTTGCAAAGAATGTTTTGAACATTTTTTTCAAGATAAATTTTGACATTAGGTCGTGTAAAAAGAATTTGACGTTTGTTGTTTGTTGTTTAAAGTTTGTTTTTCATCAAAAATTAGAAAACTAAAATAATTTCTATAATATTTACCAATAAAAAATTAATTAAATAAAATGGATGAAAGTTGGGAGGTAAGTAAATTAAAAATAAAATTGTTTAGATAGTTTTTATCAAAATATATTTTTTTAGGCGGATTTTTTGGAAGATACAATTTTTTTATAAACAACCATTTTTAAATTTAGTAATTATGATTTTATTTATTATTATGCTTTTTTTAAATAATTATTGTTTTTAAAATCATATGTCAAGTGTCAAGTACATAAGTTAGACAGTCATGTGTAAATTTTTATCTCACTCAATAATGTTCCTTTTCAAGATAAAATTTATCTTGTACTTTATCTTCAGTTGAATACCGGCCTTTAAGTATAAACTTCTTTCGGCAGTTCCTATGACTGCTTCGTGTGTTTTTTTTATGAGTTATGTCTGCTAGCGATTGTTTGATAACTAAAACTGTGGCCAAAAAACATTCGTGGCGACGGCTGAAAACGCCCAAGCATTAATCATAGAGTATGTTGCGAAAAAGGAGGCACTCGAAAAGTTTTTGACACTGGCCCTGCTATATGTTAAGTTGTTGTACAAAATGAAAAATGGAAACCGTTTTGAATTAAATATTTTTTTTAACTTTAATTACTAGTATAATACATATTACAAATACGTTTTTTATAAAATAGCTTCAATTTTTTCCCCCGATTTTCTTGTCCAAATATCCCAAAATTTTTTGTTTCATTTTTGTCAAATATCATTAAAACTAGTGGCATCTCAAAAAACATTTATAAAGTTTCGTGTGGGAGCAGTATTGCTTTGTTATTGCATATTACACGTACTTAATTATTATGGTATGGAACATGGATTTCTCACTATCATCTGGAATTTGATTCCCAATATTATATATACTTGAATGGTTTTTTTATTTTTAATTATATCATAATTTTAAATTAATGAATATTATAAAAAAAATACAAATTATAAATAAAAAAAAATGTTTCCCTTTTCCTCTATTTTAAAAGTTTAGTTTAATTAATTTTAATTAAATCCAAAGCTTTACAAATGTCGCCATTAACTGATTCTAATAGATAAGTTAACCATTTTCCTTCATTCGTGAATCCCATGTTCAACATTAACTTAATAGCTTCATTTATATGAGAAACTAAAAAGAAGTTAGGAAATAATTATTAAAAAATTTTGTAAAAAGAAAACTTTTTTTAATTTGCTTACCATCATGGTACACGATTTCAGTGAACTTTTTTTCAACCCCTTCACTTAAATGATTATCTTCTAGATCGATTGTTACATCCCTTTTTTCTGTTGATGTTTCATTTATATAATTTGATCCAACAGTTGGCTCCTGAATTGATGGTTGTAATAATTTCGGCTCCCTTGTCGTAATATCATTATTGGCTCCATCGTCATCGCTGTTCAAATCAATGGTTAGCGGAACCATGACTGGGGAATCAGTATAGTCATTAGAATTTAGAGGTTTGCATAGACGAATCATATCATGCTTCTTGTGACAGCCCTTAAATTCACAATGCGAACAAAGATTATAATTTGGACAAGAAATACATATGTAACGAAATCCAATAATTGGATTCATTTTACATTCATTGCAAATGATGGAAAAATGGATAGGCTTATTGTTACTTCCGTTATTATTGTTATTATTATTATTATTATTATTGTTGTTATTATTATTATTGTTATTATAATTATTACTATTTTTATAATTGCCAAAGAAGTCAAATTGTTCCGATTGCCAGCCAAATGAATTTGGACGTCCGTCGTTATTATTATTATTATTATTATTGTTGTTGTAATTATTCATGCGATTAAACTCGGTTGAACTCGATTGGCTAAATGGTACTTGACGACCCTTCCAAAAATGTGTATTAGGAAAATGGGACGTAGGAGTTGAATGAAAGAAATTACCTCGACGTGTTAAATGAGGATAATGTGAACGAGCAGAATTTGAATTTGGAAAAATAGTTCGAGGAGTAGGAGGAAATTGTGGAAAACATGGAGTAAATAATTGCGGCATTTGAACTGAAGTTAAAGTTTCCAAATTATCATTGTTAATAAAAATTTGTTTTTTTGGAGCAATTCTCAAAAAAACATTATACGATTTTTCATCATTGATTTCCACTTGATCACCATCTTGATCTAGAAAAAAAATTTTAAATATTCAATTAAATTCCAAAGTCAAAATAAAAAATGTTTTCCAAATCCGCCCTTCTCATAACTTTAATGGGAAAATATTGATTTGAAATGTTCCTACCTACATGTAAGTTCTATTTCTAAAAATATAGGTACCTAGCTAAGTATTCGTGTTTTTTAGTCTATTAGCTTTATTATTGTTATTCAAAATATAGTTATAGTACGTTCATAGTGCGTTCCATAAGTCTCGGGTACCCTCCACACAGGACAATACCTCAGTTCTGTGACAAATTTACTTTTGGAACGACAAAATCTGACAGCTAAGTCCGATGATTGAGACAATTTCTGCAAAAAAATCGTTCCAAAATGCTACCCTACCACAAAACTTCTGCAAAGGGAAATTTTAAAATTTCCCATAACAAACTCAGTTCTGGGCGTACTTTTTAGTGCATTTTTTTCTAGGACAATAACAAATAATAACAAAGTGGGTATATATTATTAGAAAAAAAAAATTATAAATAAAAAAATATTGAACCATTTACTGACAAAAAATTTTATACAGGTTTTTTTTACACTTTGATTTTCAGTTTACATTTTACTATAGCTATTCTCACTTCCTTTATGATATTGCATAATGCCGAAAATTTCTCATGTATTTTGTTGGTTTTTTCGGCACTTGTGTAATATTTGTAAACAACAAAATATTGGAAAAAAAATTATGGGCAAGTCTACGATGCCTACGGCGTGGATCTGATAATGGATTCTTGTAGAACTCGACGTAATAAGACGAAAAGATAAAATAAAAATTTGCGATATCTCGCTTAGTTTTCAAGATATCAAACATTTTATTCATTTAAATATAAATTCATAAAAACCAGTTTAAATTGTGATATCTCGAAAACTTGTAATTATTTGCATATACTTTTATATTTGTTCACCAAATGCATGTAACCAATTTCCAAAATAGAAATACTTTTTCATCGGTGAATCACTAGTCAATAGGGAGTAAAAATTCATGTTAAAGTGTAAACTAACACATTCACTCAATTTTGGTCATGCATTTTAATAGTTTTTATGTGTTTAGCTTAAAAACATTAAAAAATAAAAAAAGAATTTTAGCTATTTCATTAAATTTGTATTTCTTTAAGCAAAATATAAGCAAATTATTAATAAATATACAAATTAATCTTCAAAATCTGAAAACAACAAATGTCAAATTTTTTAACAATGCGCATATAAAATTTATTAAGGTATACGATTTTAAAATTAAAATGGTGGCAATACCCTGTGCATAGGACTTTGCAGAAGGTATTCCTAGGACTTTGCAGAAAAGGGAAATCTTGCGTGGAGGGTACCCGGACTTACGGAACGTACTATCATTAATAGTGCGTTCAGTAAGTACCGATTGTCCGTAGCTAAGGAATTCCCTTTTCTGCAAAATCCTGCAAATAACTTCTGCAAACCCCTACGATAAGGAAAGCTGTGACATTTCATTTTAAAATCATATACATTAAAAAATTTTATATGCGCATATGAAATGTGTCATTTGTTGTATTTCAGATTTTAAAGAATCATTTGTAACATTTATTAATAATATGCATGTATATTGTTTAAGGGAATACAAATTTAATGAAATTTCAAAAATTCTGCCTTTTTTTTAAATGTTTTTAAGCTAACACATACCTAATAAAACTTACTTAATACAAATTGTCTAGTAAAATGCATGAACAAAAATTGAGAGAATGTGTTTTTTTACATATATTTATGTTTCCTACTCTGTATTGAATCAAGCTGAATATGGCAAGTTCTTTAATAGAGCAAAAAAGTACGAACAATTTACTTTTTAAATAGGATCTTGCCTCACTTCAACATGAATTATTACTTCCTATTCACTAGTGGTTCACCGATGAACCACTATTTCTAAAACTAGTGTCATGCTATTGTTGAACAAATATTAAAAATACAAAGCACCTGACCTGATGCCTTATTAACATTATGATAATGTATGTTGCCGTTCTCCCTTCTTTACGAAGTTTCTTAATATTTTCTTGTTGTAGCGAATTTTTATTTAAAAGATAAAATGTTTGATATCTCGAAAACTAAGGAAGAAATCTAAAATTTTTATTTAATTTGCATAATTGATTGAAAAAAAATCATCATAAAGGAAGGATAGCTTGTAGTGAAATATAAACAAGAACTCGGTATAAACCTTTTTAAAGTATATGGGTTGAACTAAATTTGATAAAATATGTAAATAAAATTAAAAATTTTATATTTTTATTAAACATTTTATATTTTTATTTAAAATTTTGTATTTTATTAAAATAAAAATATAAAATTTCAAATTTTATTTAGGAAAACAAAAAATTTTGTTAAAATTAACTTTTTTTGTTTGTTTTTAATCAAAATTATCAATGTCCTTAGCTAAGGCCAACTAAAAAGTACTCCCAGAATACGGACTATTATGGGAAATTATAAAATTTCCCTTTGCAGAAGTTTTGAGGTAGGATTGCATTACTGAACGATTTTTTGTAGAAATTGTCTGTATTTAAGGACTTTAGCTGTCAGATTTTGTCTTTCACAAACTTCAGATTGTCTGCAACGTAGGATTTTGTCACTAGCTAAGGACAATCTGTACTTACTGAACGTACTATAAGTACAGATTGTCCGTAGCTAAGGAATTCCCTTTTCTGCAAAATCCTGCAAATAACTTCTGCAAAGCCCTACGATAAGGACAGCTGTGACATTTCATTTTAAAATCATATACATTAAAAAAATTTATATGGGCATATTAAAATGTGTCATTTGTTGTTTTTCAGATTTTAAAGAATAATTTGTAACATTTATTAATAATATGCTTATATTTTGTTTAAGCAAATACAAATTTAATGAAATTTCAAAAATTCTGCATTTTCTTAAATGTTTTTAAGCTAACACATAAAAAATATGAAAAATAAAAATTAATACAAATTGTTTAGTGAAATGCATGAACAAAAATTGAGTGAATGTGTTTTTTATTTTTACATATATTTCTTTTTCCTACTCTGTATTGAATCATGCTGAATATCGCTTGCAAGTTCTTTAATAGAGCAAAAAAGTACGAACAATTTACTTTTTAAATAAGATCTTGTCTCACTTCAACATGAATTATTACTTCCAATTCACTAGTGATTCACCGATGAAAAAGTATTTCTATTTCTGAAACTAGTGTCATGACATTGGTGAACAAATATTAAAAGTACAAAGCACCTGATGTCTTATTAACATTATGCCTTCTTTACGAAGTTTCTTAATTTTTTCTTGTAGCCAATTTTTATTTAAAAGTTAAAATGTTTGATATCTCGAAAAATAAAGAAGACATCGAAAATTTTTATTTAATTTGCATAAAAATTTGAAAACAATCATCATAAAGGAAGCAGTAGTAAAATGTAAACAAGAACTCGGTATAAACCTTTTTAAAGTATATGGGTTGAACTAAATTTGATAAAATATGTAAATAAAATTAAAAATTTTATATTTTTATTAAAAATTTTATATGTTTATTTAAAATTTTATATTTTATTTAAATAAAAATATAAAATTTCGAATTTTATTTAGGAAAACATAAAATTTTGTTAAAATTCATTTTTTTTATTTGTTTTTAATCAAAATATTCATTGTCCTTAGCTAAGGCCAACTAAAAAGTACTCCCAGAATACGGACTATTATGGGAAATTATGAAATTTCCCTTTGCGGAAGTTTTGAGGTAGGATTGCATTACTGAACGATTTTTTGTAGAAATTGTCTGTATTTAAGGACTTTAGCTGTCAGATTTTGTCTTTCACAAACTTCAGATTGTCTGCAACGTAGGATTTTGTCACTAGCTAAGGACAATCTGTACTTACTGAACGTACTATTAATCACGTAGACATAGGTAGGTACCTCAAAGTGTGCATGGAAATAAGTTAATACAAAAATATTCTTGGAGAAACCAAATCTAACAATGGTGGGAGACAATTCCATCAAGATTGTGGAAATAAATTTAAGAAATCGATCTAGGTTTATCCATTCAGTTTATTTAAATGCAATGTGGCTTCTAACTCTATCATCTCTGCTATATTACCTAAATTTTACAATTACCAACCTATTTCGTTAGAATTACCTACCTAGTTCGTTAGAAAAAAAATTCAATTGGGCTTTTAGGCGTAAACAAAAATAAAAAATTACCAATCCAAAATTTTGGTGCATCACGAACAGCAGTATTGTTGAAAATGTTTGCGAAATCATTGTAACACTTTGGTAATTCTTCGTAACAAATTTTTTTTGGATTTTTAAAATGGATTTTCATAGCACGATCCATAACTTTTTTTTTTAATAACTTTTCGCTTAAAATTTTTTAAAGAACTTACTAGAAAATCAATTTAGATAATGGATAGGAGATAATAATTTTGGTTTTGTTAATGACTATGGAAAATATTATGAACAAGAATATTTGTACAGTGTTGCCAGATATTTCTTTAAAAAATCTGTCAAGGATTTACATTTAAAAAATCCGTAGAATATAGTTGATTTAAATTTATTTTTAATTCGATACAGAAACAACCCTTTCCATGTTGGTAGGCTATTGTATTGTTTTTATTCACCATATCCAAACAAAATTCTTTTCCTTTTTACAATTTAATACTAATTGGTTCGAATATTATTTAAAGCTCTCTTTGAAATTTTATTTAGTTTTGGGTCATATTATCTATCTTTTTTATATAGCTCAATTTTAACACCTACCACACCCCACTTGCTGTTAGATTATTACCATTTCAGTTTTTTTTACACTATGTACTAATTCATCTGATTATTTTAACTCTCTTTCCTTGTTTCGCATAATAAAACAATTCTCTCGAAATAAAAGAATCAGAATCAGATGCATTAGTACAACTGAAGTGTAAAAAGCCACAATAAAATAACTTGATTATGGGCACGTTTTAGGACTTGTTTCTACGGCGTCATTATTAAATTAAATTATCCAATAAAATGTATTAAATTATTTTACACATAATTATAAAATTAAATGAATAAAATAGTAAAAAAAAAAATCAGTAGATCTGCTGAAACAATCAGTAGAATTGAGTGCTGCCAGATTAAAGAAAATATAAAAAAACCAAAATTTCACATAATGATGATATTATGGTATATTGATGATTGATGATAAAGAATTTACAAGAAATTCCATGTGAATTTCACTATTAAAGCTTTTTCAAGCTTTTTGAATATTTTTTGCACGCAATAGTGAAAAATCTTTTCCAGTTTTTTGTATTCCCTCGCTTTTTTTTGTGGGCAAGCGGGTGTTAAGAAAAAGGGTGAGGTAAAAGAATCATATATCTAAAAGTCGTATAATAAGCATTCTAAGATATTTCAATAAAAAAATTTATCAGCAAATGCAAGCTTCAAAAACTGTGTACCATTATCTGTAAGATATTAGTTTTTTGTTTATATTCGTGGTTTTTTGTCGTATTGAAAATTGAAAATCTTTCGTGTTTGTGGAGAAAAAAAATGTACATATAGTGTTACATGCTTACATGGTTTAGTTTTTAGGAACTTCCTACTTGTACGGCGTTTTAAAGTCTTCTAAATTCTTTGATCAGATGCATTGCTCATAGCGTTAAAAGCCACATTTAATCAATTACAGTAATCCATATACAGATTTTTATTTGTTAAAGATCCAGCTTATGCTTATATAAATTTGTGCTTTTAGTATAATAGTTTTATCTTCAATCAGTAATTAATTACTAATTGATTAGGTGTGCAGTACAATTTATACGATCGTTATTTCTCCCGTACAAACATTTTTTTATAAATTGTGACTATTATTTCTTAGTAAAATATATTTCCATTTTCTTACTTGTACAGTAAACACAAATATGTTCAAAAAATATTAACAATTAAAAAGAAAACATTTTAAATTTTATTTTCTTGATTTTATAAAGTACATATTATATAAATGCATAATAATTATAAAAAAATTATAAAGAAGTTTTAACAACTTCATCTCCCTTGAAAATATTTACAATATGTTTCAATTGATTCACACGTAATCTTCCCCATATAACATAATTAGTTAAACCCAGAATTTGAGCTGCATTTAATGCAGCTGTTTCTGGATAACGAGCAGTAACACATCCCAATCCCGATGGTACATTCAAGCTAGACCAAATATCTTGTTCAATATTATCATTATTAACAGGTGGTGAATTAATAACTGGGTATGTTGTATTACCAGATAAAACTGGTCCCAAGCCATTTGATCGTCCTGCAGCAGCAATAAAAATAAGTTGACTCACAGTACCTTCGTATTCTTGCATAATTCTCAATGTATCTTCAGTAGATTTATGTGCCGATGAACAACGTAAAACAGCATTAATACCAAAATGTTTACAATATTTTCGAATTTTTTCACAATGTTCAGAATCAGATGGAGAACCCATCATTATAACAACCAAATGATCGTTTCCTTTTGGAATAATATTATCCATTTGATCGGATACCCAATGGAAATTTTTCATAACTGTATCTAAATCAGATGAAGTAACTTCACTTAGATTACGATAAACTTGTTTATCTACCATCAATCGTTTATCACCAGATGGCCAAAGACGCCATGAATCTGAATCAATAATATCAGCTAATAAAAGCTGTCCTAGAAATATTTTGAAAAAAAATTAAAACGAAACATTAAAAATATAATGATCATGTAAAATTGATCAAAAATATTAATTATAATTAGACTGTCAGAAATCATTAGCAAAAATATATTTCTATTTCTATAACGAAAGAGATAATTTTGTTTTCAAATAAATGAAAAAATGCTAGTGGATATCTTTTAAATATCTTTAATTATTGTTCCTCGAAAAACTTTTTTTATTAAACCATAAGTTTCTCTATTTAAAAATCTACTTAGAAATTTGAATGCAAAGATAATTTAATGCTCGTTAAAAATGAACAATGGATACGTATTTTATTTTCCCATCTTAAAAGAAATCACATTATACTAACCGTTTTCATCTACTCCAAATTCAACTTTCATATCAATTAATGCACAATTTCTGGATGACCACATTTTTTCTAATATTTCGAAAACAATAAGGGCAGTTTTTTTCATAATTGTGACTTGATTTTGGCCTAAAACGATATAAAAATTTCAATTTAGAGAACATTAATAAAAGTTTACGTTGTCAATTCATTACCGATTTCAAGATTATTAAATTTAAATTTAGCTGATATTATTTGCTCATCTGACCATTGTGGATCATGATTTGCGTCATCTTTGAAAAATGTTTCCTGTTTTGGTGGTGTAAATCTGAACAACATAAACAAAAACATTGTTATCAAATGAAAGTAAAAAAAAATTAATTTTCTTTAGAAAATTATCAATTTTTAAATGAAAAAATATTTAGTTATATGAGTATTTTGAGAAAAAAATTATAAATATATAATTTTTTTTTACCTATAACCTTCTTTTACCCCTGGATTTCTTTTCAAAAATGAACCAGTTGCCAATCTTCTGGCTACCCATTCAATTGGAATCATTTCACATTTTTTTGCAACGAATGCATTTGGTGCGGCTTCTTTAACATAAGCAGTTTCGACACCTGCAACGAAAAGTACATAAAAGTTTATTTTACAGGAACCGAATGAATAAGTTAACTTTTTCAATTAATTTCAAGGTAGTTATTAAAATATTTTTTCAAAAGAATATAGATTATAGACTAAAGAATATAGACTAAGTTCGAAATTCTTTTTTTTGTCATTTGTGAACTTCGAACTATTCTCGAACAGAAGAGAAGAATCTTTTAATGTGTTCTAAAAACAGAGATAATGAAAAATATGTAATTGCTTGGCGTAATGTATTGTGAACTGAATATGACCTGTCTTGAGTTGAAATAAATAAATAATCAATCAATATCAATAGGATTATCATCAAAATATTTTTGTTTTCAATTTTTTTCAATTCAGTATCAACAACATTATTTTCTAAGTTACGCCATAAAAACATGTATAATTTCTTATCAGTACAGAATGATGGCATTGGGGTCGTCATTTTTCTGTCTTCAAAATCATGAAATGAGATCTAAAAAAACAAAAATTATTTTCTTTACTAATAGGTAGTTCATTGAAATTATACCTACTCATCTTGTTTTTATTATTTTGCGACAAAACAAAAGTTATCATTGCCGTATTTTGGAATTTTTTACTTTTTAGATCTAACGGAATAATTTGTGAAAATAACTTACTAAAGTCATCGATATTTCTTTTTATTTATAACTGTCGTAGAATTTGAGATAATGATTTTCAAACATCAAGATAACATAAGAAATTTCATTTTTTATTTCATGAGCTTAATTCAACAATTAAATTTTCACGTTCACGTCAAAATGTTTAGGTACCTATAGTAAAATGAACAACGAAAGAATAGAGAAAAATGATCAATTTCAGTATACCTACCTACTCTGCAATTTTTTAATGCTCTTATATAAAACATTAGATATTCGGTTTCGTTTATGTATCAGAGAATAAAAAAATAGTTTTTAAAAACAAAAATATTTCAACATTGAGCAATTAACTTTAGCATATTTTTAGGCGCTTGATATTAGAAAATAAAATATGTAAAGAAAAATTATTTTCTTAAGTTAATGATGATAGTGGTTTCACATTAACTATGTATTATAATCAAATACCTACATTATTTAAGAAATTAAAAAAGATTTTGTGTTTTATTGTGCTTTTTTAGCTATATACTGCCTGATATTAATTTAATTTCATTGAGAAAAACTTACTGCTACTAATGCAATTTATTTAAAATAATCAATCAAAAAAAAAAACATTTTAGCAATTAATTCTATTCAATGAATCAATTTAATTGATTCCCATAAATACAACTTACCACATTCATTTAAAACTTGAAATACTTTTCCATTAGTTTGATTAGATATAACAGCTTTGCCGGCTAAATTATGAGCTTTAACACCATCACCAGCGGTTATGCGATCTTTACTCAATAATAAACATAAATTTTTATGATTTGGTAAATCAAATACTTGTTTTGTTTTCCCCTCAATAATAATACTGCCAAGTGTATATTCACCAATTTCTTAAAATAAATTATAAAATAAAATATCAAATTTTTAATTAAATTTTTTTTTTTTAATAAAACTTATAAAATCTTCCAAGAAAAAAAAAGTACAACATACTTTTTCCAGACATATTTATTTTTTATTTAGAATTAGAACTTTGAATATTTTTAAGAATTTATTATTCTTAACACTATCAAGCAACACTTTGAACTAATTTTGTTTGGAATCAAAACGAGATTCCAGAATGAGTTTTATAAAGTTATTTTTTGTTGTTGTTGTTTTAAATTAATCTTTTTCTACTTTGGGTGGGAATTAATTTGCTTGCTTTTTTTTAATACATACGCATACATAATTAAGTACATATAGGCATACAATTTTTTTATTCTCTCCAAACACTGAAGAAAAAACCAGAAAAGAAAAGATCGTTTTGATCTGAATAAAAATAGAGACTTTTGTAAATAAAATAAATAAAAATATCTGTGTGTATATTTTATTTATTAAAAAAAAAGCCTCATTCATTACGATTACGATGATTCCTCAAAACTTTTAAATAAAACTTTCTGCATAACAATTTTAACTTAAATTTAAAAATTATTACTTTATTATTAAAATTATAAATTTGCCAACACTACAAAAAAGCGTTTATTTTTGGCTGAATCTAAATACGAAATATTTGGAATACAGTATGTATTTACATTATTCAGAATAGATTTATGAAGTTTGATAAAAGAGAAAGAGCTTCGAATTTTTTTAAGAAAAATAACTAAATGATTAAGTTGTTTTTGTTTAACAAAATCATAACATCACAGATCCAGGGTTACCAACCTTTTCAAATGTTTCCCCCTAAAAAAATAAAATTTCCCCCTAAAAAACCCCTAAATTTTTTTTTATAGATATTATAACAGCTATACTTATATACCTATGAGGATTTCAAATAGATGCTTGAAGAAAAATATATAACGCACATCGTAAATTATATAAATAATAAAATTATTTATTTATAATAAAATTAGCAAATAAGGTATCTTATGAAATGCAATCAAAAATATTACAAATGTCATCTAAATCTTCGCTTTTAAGATCATACATCATACCCCTAAAAAAACCCCTGAAACAAATTACCCCCTAAAAATCCCTCTGTCAACAAAAAAAACCCCTAAATCTAGGGGGAAAACCCCTAAGTTGGTAACGCTGCACAGATCAGTTAAAAAAATGTTTAGAAATTTGTCGCAGCAGTAAATAGTATGCACTGTGTTTTGTTTACATTTTGCTTCAAAATGAAATTACACCAATTACACTCACTTTTGATGTTTACACACACGCAATTAAAAAACAACACGCAAAAATAATATGAAAACAAAAATATGTAATTAAGATTTTAAGAAGGTTGAAAAAAAATTATTGAAATTAAAACTAAAACTAGAATTCAATAATCGTCAAAATATTGGTTGTTTTTTTTTTTTTAATTTTTAAAAAATGGAAAAAGTGGCTACAACAAATTTTAGTAAGTAAACGCAGTAAGGTATAAATTAGTTTTGTTAATATTTTTATTGTCAATTTTAGAAGACAAACTCATAGCATTAGTGGAGAAAAAACCAGTTTTATATGATATGCATGATCAGCATTACAGAAATAATGTTTTAAAAAGCGCTATTTGGGGTAGAATAGCAAAGAAATTGAATTCAGATCGTACGTAAGATTTTTTTTTAAACCTATACCTACGACGAAGTGAGTTTAGATGATGTTTGCGTGAGTTTGGCTAAAAATCCGTCATATTCCGGATAAAATTTGTAAATATTTATTAACGTTAATGTTGTTGATGTTGACAAATTTGATATTGTGGTGGTTTCTCTATTTACAATATTAATAATTTCTTTTTTAATTTTTAATTTATTTAAAACATCTTTCAACAGTAATTAATAAATTTTGTACTAAAAGTTTGTAAAGATTATTATTTTCCGTTTTATATTTTTGATTCGAAAGAAAATATTTTGTACTCACTTGATTTGAACTAAGTCGTGTAGTGAATTATGTAGGCTTAATCCGTCTAGGGATGAAAAAATTACTAATAATATTTACCTATATCTAGATATGGAGTAATAAAACTATTCTTTTCTAGCTAAGAAATGCCAACAAACATGGAAAAATATAAAAACACAATATTTTTGCGATTTAAAATCAACAAATTTAGATAAAAAGAAAAAAAGAAGCTTTTCGAGGGATGTATCATTTTTGGATAATTCAAAAATTTCCATTAAGAGAACTAAAATTGAAGAAAAATATGCCGAATATCTTGATTCAAATGATGAAAAGTAAGATTAAAATAATTTATCAAACCATTTTTTCTTTTACTCAAAAGATAATTTTTATTATTGTAGAGAAGACACAACAAAGGCTGAATCAAATAATGACGATGATTTTGAAGATTATATTTGGGAAGCACATAATTCAGAACCAGCTACAACACCTCAAGATTTAGACGAAATTGATGAAAATCAACATTCATTATTTGCCGATGATGTTGTTTTGGAACGTGAAGAAATAGTTTATAGTGCACAATCCAATCGTTATGAAGAATCTACAAAAGATATTTTATTACAAGTTCATGAACTTTTATCGGAAATTAAAACAGAAATGAGGCCACCTGATGGTATTACTGGTTTTCTATTATCATTTGTTCGACCAATGAGAAAAATTAAATCTATTGCAGAAAGAGAAAGAGTGAAAATGGAAATTTGTAAAGTATTTTCTACAGCAAAATATGATTAAAATTGCACTTTGTTTTTTTGTTACACCAAAAAAAAAAGAATTGCATAATTAATAGTATTAGATAATATTTACTTAACAAAAACGTTATTTAATAAAACTATTGTTTAATTTTTAATTTTCAATATAAAATCCCAGGATTTTTATATTTATTCATTTATTTAGTTAGCTTAAGTCAAAGATTAATTAAAAATAAAATAAAAATATTATTAAATATTATAAACTGGCAATCACAAAATTAAGAGACCCATATTGCATAGTTTTTCTTTAAGAAGTACTCTTTGGTAAGATTAAATCATAGGACAGAGAACTCATTAGCTTTATTTAGCATTCTGGAGACAGGTTTATTTTTAACATAATAGGTACGATATGGCTTTACCCAGAATAGTTCAACTTTTCAGAGAATGAAAAAACCTACCGAAATCAATTTTAGAAGTTATGGTAGGTAATGAAGAGTCCTGATAATTTTGGCACATACCCTACAATTTTAAATTTTAATACACTAGATTTCTCAACTTCGACTTTTTAAATTTTCGACTGCATTTCAACGGTGGCGCCTCTTACAACTTTTTATTCTTTGTTTACTAACAATAAACCTATACATACAAAAAGTTTTCATTTGATTTTTAATTTCATCATTCAATTCAAAACAATTAAAACCAAAAGAAAAGAAAAATGTCAATTTTATTATCATCAAAAAAATATTTCCAAAAAACATTAAATTATGGAATCAAAAATTTATGGGGATATGTTGCTATAGCTTTCAATAAAGTTGATGCAGAACGATTGAAAATAGTTGGACCGGATAGATTATGCGCTGAATGGGTGTTAAAAAATAGCGGGGCAATTTCATCTCCAGCATTCGGAGGAAAATTTTTAAGTAATTACAATTCATTACCACCCGAAAACGTTAAGTTTGAAATTAAAGAAATTGATGGCACAAATTCAACAATTATGAGAATTGGTTTTGAGCATTTAAAAAATTGCAAAAAAATTGACAGAATAATATTAAATAGTTGTAAACATCTTGAAATTGATTCACTTGGTGGTCTAGAAAATGCCAAAAACTCATTGCAAATTCTCGAAATATCTGAATGTAATAATTTTCGAGATGAATCCTTTTTACCACTAAAATCTTTAATTAATTTGAAATTATTAAAAATGTCAAATTTACAATATGTCAACGATTTAAATGGTATTGCTAATGATTTAAGGAAAAGTTTACCAAATTGTAATATTGAAATCACTTAGAAAAAAAAGTATTATCTACTCCTATTACAAAAATATTAAAAATTTAAATTATTAAAGAATTTTTCATTGTAATTTTTTATTTAAGATTTTTAAATAAAATCAATTTAAATTTATACATGTACATCTTACATTAAGCAAGCATACTAATTCATATTGCATTCTTATAAAACATCAACAATACAATTAAAATGTAAGCAAATAAAGTCAGGTAATAGAGTAAATACTTTAAGTTATAAAATTAAAGAATATAACATATCAAATGTATTTTACTTACAGAATTCTTACTAATATAAATTAGATCTACCACCACTTATTTCCACATATGTAGCACCTTCATTACTTACTTTTTTTTTCTTTTTTTTTTTATTAAAGTTACCAAATCACTAGGTGGGATACCTTTTATACTAAAGAAGTACGGATTTGGTAATGAGGACAGGAAGTTTAGACGGGATTAAAAAGTGGGACAGTTAGTAGGTAATCATTTACACTTTTCTTAAAACGTCGGAAGTCGTAAATTAAACGTCCACCAGCTGTCGGAAACAACCTTACTGGGAGAGCATTCCACATTCTCGAGGTGCGAATTGAAAACGAATCTCCGAAGCTCGTTCTATCACATCTGGGAATTTTGTTTGAGGAAGTAATGTTTTGTTTTTTGAAAATTTAGTTCTTTTTTAAAAAACAAAAAAAATATATCGTTAAATTTGTATTTATATTAAAAAAAGGATCTTCAAATATTAATGATGATGACTTAATTTGAAATTTGAAATTTAAAATACTCTACTACTAAAATAAATCACTTTAAAGGATTATGACTGCCGAAACTGTTACTACCATCGAAAGTATATTATATCGTTTTTTCCATCAATACGAAGAGACAAAGAGCTTTACCGCTGTGTTTAACTGGACGTGACGGACGCGACGGTGACGTTACAAACGTGAGAGACGTTGTGATTAAATTTTTTGCAGTTATACTGGACGTCTTCAACGTTGTAAAACTAAAAAGTAAGCTTTGGTAAACAAAACAACTTTCACTACTTTTTTCAAATAAATTTATTATTTATTCGGGCATTAAAACAGAATGCTTTGATTATCAACGTCCTTAACGTAAAAAGTTAAAATAGATTTAATTTTTTACGTCGTCAACGTCGCGTCGTTAACGTCAACGTCCAGTTAAACCGTCTCCATACACTTCCATACATTTAATATTTCTTACGTCTTTAACGTCACGTCCGTCGCGTCCGTCGCGTCCAGTTAAACAGAGCTATTACTTTAGGTAACACTCCTTATATTATAATTTTAAAATAAAAATCATATTTCCACCAAATTCTCAAAAAATTTAATATTTAAGATGTTTATGTATAAGGTGAAAACACAATTGGGGCGACGACGACGGCGACAGCTATTTTTCATATAAAAAAATTTTCACCACAATTGGGGCGACAACGACGGCGACAGCGAAAGCGACTGTCAAAAACCATATATTTGTATGAGAATGAAATTGAGGCGATTTTTTTATATGAAAAATCGCTGTCGCCGTCGTCGTCCACCAATTGTGTTTTCACCTTAAAATGATTTCACTTAAATTCAATTCCATTAATAAAATTATACTTTTTGTTAATAAACTCATTCGAAGAGTTTATTATGATGACAATTATGTACTTAAGTCAACCACATTACAATTTGTTATAAGAAAATCTCCTTTATATAATGGGAAACTCAATTTCGGATGGAAGTGCCTTTAGGTCAACACATCAGATCACTTGTCTATTAATAATGAAATGTGACGAGGATCTTTAAGTATGTATACCTATGTAAATGTAAGGTATTTATCACGTACGTGCATATATATTTACATTTGTATATTATAATAATAAGTGCGCGGTAAAAACATAATAACTTTAATTCCAACTTGGTCCACAAAAAAGAAAACATTATAAAAAGGTGTATTAAATGATTCGTATTTATGGATATGTATATTAGGTAAATGACTTCATTTGTGAAAAAACAAAGGCGAAAATACTATTCTGCACAATACACCCGGCCGGAACATCCTGCCGGTCTGTGTGCCATAATGCACTCCATTGTAAAAATAGTGCTTTGTCTGTCAGATGAATCTATCTTTGTTTTTTACACCCGGCCGGAACATCCTGCCGGTCTGTGTGCCATAATGCACTCCATTGTAAAAATAGTGCTTTGTCTGTCAGATGAATCTATCTTTGTTTTTTAACTTATCAGTTGACAGTTTTACAATTTCAATCAACATAATATAAGATAAGTATTAAAAACAATATAAAAACAAAGAATAAAATTATTTTTCGATAATAATAATAAAAATGGTTATGAATCCAGCAGAATCCAGTGAATTTATCATTGCTAATGCAAAAGATGTTAAAGTCATCCCCGAAGGTGTTAATAAACTAGCTGGTATTGTCATTGAAGCAATTCAAAATAATAAAATTGATCCACAAAATTTTTCACAAAATCAATTGCACCCGAACGCAAATGATCAGCATGCTATTGACTGGATTTTCTTAGTCGATACATTAAATTTTTGTTTCTGGCCAGCACAAGATAAGAAAAAATGGCAAGTAAATGGACATACTGGTTATTTCGCATTGTGTGCAGCTATTAATCGAGCCATGTCCGAAGGAATTGAAATATTGAATCCAAAATTTTATTCACAAATTGATGAAGATAAATTAAGATATATTTTTCGTCCAGATACCGGTCACGGTGAATTAGATTTACTGGAAGAGCGTAAAAATTCTCTCCATGAAGTTGGAATGATTCTTTTGGAAAAATACAATGGAAAATTTGAAAATTGTGTTCGTGAAAGTTGTAATTCAGCTGAAAAATTATTAAAATTAATAGTTATCGAATTTCCATGCTACCGTGATGAAAATATCTACAACGGTGAAACAGTTTCTTTTTATAAAAGGTGTGTTTATTAATTCTGGTCGTAATTAAAAAAAATGAGCTACTTTTCAGTTTGCAATAACCCAGTAAACACAAATATCCTTATTTATTAATTTTGTATTTTTTTTAAAAGAAAAAAAATCCAAATCTCTAAATAGGAACCTGTTGTATAGGTACCTACTTAATAAATGGAGCTAGTCTAAAAATTATACAAACTTTTTATCTAATCTATTACAGTATAAGAAGGACTTAATACAATAGTTTACTTCTTATTTACATATATTACAGAACTTACATTAATTACCTACACCAAGGGTCGGCAACATATGGCCCGCGGACCAGATACGGCCCATTCGGTGTTCTTTTTTGGCCCTCCAAGATTTTTATTGCCACCTTGTTATTCGGCCTGATTTATTCTTCTAGGCCTTTTTATAATTTTTTAACTTTTTTACAGCAAAAAAAAAATTAAAACTATCAAAAATTCCATTCAGAACCTCATATTTATATAATTCAGCTTTTAAAAAAATTCTATTACTACAAGTTTTTGCATTATTCAATAAATGTTGCATTAAAAATATTGTTTTCTGCTAAATATTGATCGCCAAATTTTCTGAAGGGCTGCTATTGTTGTAGCATTACGAATTGTAAATTAAGTAAATGAAAGAATTAATCCCACAAAAAAATTGAAAAATCTGCATCTGGCCCAGTTGATGAAGGTCTTGCCGACGCTTGACCTACACCACATAAGATTTCTCCAGTTAATCCTCATAACACTATACAAATGTCTACCATAAAGTGAAACACTACATTGTTTCATGAGCCTCTTTGAACTTTTATTCAGTTCATCAAAACATCGGGTTAAAATGTATAAATTAACTTTTAAAATATAGTCGATAGTGAAAATTTTCAATTTTCTTTATTGCAGAGCACAAATTTTAATTGGCGATATTTGGTCATGTTATAGGGGTAAAGGAATTGGTGAATTTTACGACATCGATAAAATAACAATGTTTGCAGATTATCGAGTACCACAGGTTTTAATTCATTTTGGCTGCATTGAATATACCGATCAATTAACGAAAGCTCTATTAAAAGATCAGCCAAATTTGTGTTCAACAAATTGGGAATCTGAAATTCGTGGTGCTTCAATATTTGTCGTTGAACTGTTGAAGAAAATAATCAAAGACAAAATTAATAATGAGCATAAAGAATTGGCTAGCAAACCCATCAATTCTATAGTGTTGGATCATTTTTTATGGGATTATAGAAGAGAAAACGCCAAAGAGTTAGAACATATTCCATTCCATAAAGTAAAAAGTATATTCTATTAATGAAGTTAAAGTATGTTTATAAATTAAAATTAAACTTTCAAGGAAAAGAATGTTTTTCTTATTATTTATTAGTTTATTTATAAAATTTAATCCTTCCTTTTGAGGCCACCTGTTGATCAATTTTTATTATGTATTATGTAGAGTTGTAAAGTTGTAAAGAAACTTAAGCCCAGTGCCAGTGCCAGTTTGATTACAATATAACACGATTAATTGTTTTTAATAACCTTAGTCTTAAACTATAGACTTAAAAAAATCGAAATTAGTTTGGAGTGAGTTTTAATTAAAAACCTCCAAAATCTTTTTATAAATTCAATTTCATTTCATGAATATCAGTCTTAATGTTGCATAATTATCCTGTTTTATGTGATTGTTATGTGATTGTACAAACGTAATTTAAAGTTTCATTGCTTATTAAATCTTTTTTGAGAGCGAATTTCAGACCGTCACAGGTTTATGAAAATACAACAGCTGTAAAATATGAACCAATAAATGTCAATAATTAAAGAACGATTTTTATTCTAAATACAGGTATTATAAAATTAAGAAAAAATAAACGAATTAAAAAATTATCAAGAATTAAAATATTAAATGTTCAATATAAATAATATTTAATTAATTAAAATTATATTAATATTAACTATTATGAATCGCAAGATTTATTTAATGCTGCTAATACTAATGCCAGGTCAAGTTCCTTTTCAATTGCTTTTTCATTATCTAATAATATTTCAGATATACGATCACCAAATCTTGATAATACACGAGGTCTGTAATCTAAAAAAAATAAGAAAAATTGAAATTCAATCACAATCGAAACCGGTTCGTCATGACGTTTAATTATGAATTATGAGTACGGCATACGTTTATTTAATCGAATGAAAGATATTGAAAAAATCCTAATTATTCCAAATAAGTGGTTGTGAAAAATATGAAATATTTGTTTAAATTAACAAGCCTCGGTCTACCGAACCAAAGGAATCGTTAATCTCAAAAGGAAATAAATGTGTTAAAATTTTATTAAAAAATTAAAAAAATATTTATTAACTATTTCAAAACTAAATTTTCGCTAAATAATATGTGATATAAAATTTGGTTTCAATTTCGGTTCACTAGATTCTTAATTAACTTATATTTAAAATTTAAACACTCAACAAAAAATTTATGTTTTTAAATTTACTAAATTAAATCTTACTTACCGACGCTTTTTGCTATTGTATTTCCATTTAATTTTAATTCCTCAATGTTAGGCAAATAAGATAAATTGTCAATTTCTTCTAAATCTTCAATTAAATTACAACTTAAATCCAATATTTTCAATGAATATAATTTTCTCAATCCGTGCAAATTTTTTATTCGATTTTGTGATAAATTTAGTGTTACTAAATTCCCCAGTTGTAAATGCCAATCTACACAATTTTCAATTAAATTAACAGATAAACTTAATAAATCTAATGATGGTAAACTAGTTAAAAAGTCAATATTTTGAATACGATTTTTATCTAAAATCAATATTTTCAAATTTGGTGCTAATTTTATACTTTCATCAATTGATGTTATTAAATTTCCAGTTAAATCAATATATTGTAATTTATCCCACTTTAATGTATCCGGTGTTATACAATCCCGATGTAAATTATCACATTGTAATACTTGATTTATAAATTTAATTGTTGTATTATAAACACATATTTTTAATACAGATGTCTTTAAAAAATCTGAAAAATAAACAACAATATAACGAGTTCGAATGTTGGTTAGTAAAAATTCTCATATCTCATAGAACTTTCAAGTGTAATCTAATGTATTTCAAACCTTCAAATCTTTTCTTAAATCAAGACTTGTATGATGTGTACCAATGATTAAAGTTAATTCAATTTCAAGAACTTCTTTTTTGGGAAAGTTTTTCTATAAGTTTTCCTTTAAGCGCAGTTTAAAGGTAATACTACAGATCGGATAGAATAGGTTTCTTACCTATAGGTATTTACCTATTTTAGCCGCTTTAGACTTAAAAACTTACATGCATCTGAAATATTTTCCGTTGATAAGCCATAAAATTTTAATTCCTCAATGTTACGAAATGCATTCATATTAAATTTTAAGTTTTTTGGTATTAAATTACTATGACCAATTGGAACATCTACAGCATTATATAAACATCCTTCAACAGTTTCATGAGTCTGCAAAAATGTACAGAAATTTTTAATTACTATTAAGAAGTAATCTATTATCATTTGTAAGAAAAAAGAGATTGGTCCTAAGGATATTATTGATGAGGTAGTTCTTGGAGTCAATGAGCTTTGATTCTCGAATTGAACATTAGTTATAGTGCAAATAATATAAATTTAACTTCACTTTTTTTTTGCGTAAATCAAAATTATTTTATTTTTAAATTGGCATTAGCGATTTCTTAAATTTCATTATCATATTTATTCTTGTATTAATTTACATAATACTTACATGCAATGGTTGAACAGTAATTGATTTTAATTTTGAACAAAAATCTAAAACATGTGAAAAGTCATATTTATCCTTATAATCAGATTCAGGGCATGGAAGACACAATCTTTCACTTATTGAATGTAACTAAAAATGTGATAAAAATAACAATCATTAATAGAAAAAATTAAAATAATCTTTTTTACTTCTAAAGTTGAAAAGGAATATTCATTTGCGGTTATCAATATTGAATCACCAAATTCACAAAAATAATGCGCCAGATTTTCTAATAAATAAATTATGTCATATTTATTAAATTCTAAAAATTCTACAAATGGTCTTGGCATTGAAATCCGAAATAATGTTAACAAATTTTGTATATATTCCTCTAATAATTTTCGGCGTTGTTCAATAAAATCTGGATTTTTATTTCCAATTATCTAAAAATAAAATTTTATTATTTAATATTTAAAAATTTACTGGTTCACTTTGAAACCAAAGCTCCCCTTAAAAAATGATAAAAATTATGTTGATTAATAAATAGACTCCGATTCGTGTAGGCGATGTAAATAATTTTCTTCCGACAAAAACAATTTTTGTTTTAATAATTAAGCGAGATAACAAGGAATTTTATGATTAAATTAGGCTGAATTTTATAAAATAATGTAAAATGTAGCTACAACAGATTTTCACTGTTTTCAGATTTTACCTTTTTTGGTGGCAATATATTTTTTGGTACCAAATTTTTTAATTTCTCGTGCAATTCCGAAAAATTCCTGTATCGCTTTTTAACTAAAAAAAATTAAAGAAATTATAATGATAAAGATTTTCATTTTTTTTTACTATTTTTATTAAATAATACTTGTGGAAACTAAGTATAATAAAAATTAAAATTAAAAACCAACTTTGCCAATTAATGTCGTTAACATTTATAGTAATTACGTAAAAAACAATTCCATTTGACTCATCTGTGATTGATTCTGGAATTGTGATCACTGTTTCCTTCGAATATTTGAAGTAACAAGACATTATTATACTTTTTATTTAATTTTAGTGGATATTTTTTTAAATAAAATTTTTTAGTAGTTTATATTGCAGTTTGAAATTATAATATTTTTATTTAATTTGCTTATGTTGTTAATTTTTTTTTTGTTTTTGTTGAAAAAGAGGAGAAATTATAAATATTATTATTGTGAACATATGATGTTGAATTAAAATAAAAAAAATAATAATAAGTTCTCTAAGACAGAACACAACACAACATAATAAAATAACTCTAAAATAAAAACTGAAGAACAACTGTCATCTACAAAGTAGAGAAAAAGAGATAATAAAGTTATATCATAAATTTGTAAAAAAAAAAAACATGTTATCGTAAAATAGTAAACCAATTTTTTTAGGTAAAGAGCCCATTATCAAATGTTTTAAAAATAAAGTAAAGAAATCGTCATTAATAAATCTACAAATAGGCGTTTGTAATTTTTTCTCATTTTTTCTAATTTTGAATGAGAAAACCATTTGAACGCGACATAACTTAAATTTTGTAATGAAACAATGTGATTTAAGAATAATAAATTGAGCCATTTCTGGAATGATATATTATTATTTATTTATTATTATTATTTTATATACAAATTTTAGCTGTTATATTAAAATTGAATATAACACTACACTAGGATAGGACTTATGTGTGGTTGAGAATTATTGGTTTGTATCTTGGATAATTCCCTAAATAATTTCGATGCAAATCAAGTTGAACTATTCTAATAAATAAAAATAATATTAAAAGATACCAATAAAAAATTTAAAAATGCATTCATCTCTGCAAATTTGGATTTATTATCACTTCACACGCCACACCACACCTCGAAATTTATAATAACCGAACTGGATTCCCAACTGATGATGGTTATCATCTTATAAGATTCCATAAATTAAGTAAAAATAACAAAATTTCGTCAATTATTTGAGTACAATTTATTCAACTAATAAATATACATACGTAATAGATGCAATAAAAAAAAATTGATAGTTTTTTGTTTATGGCTCATTTAAACCAGTTGTCAGGATCAATTTTGATTTCAACGTAGTTAACTGAAATGTGAAATAGCGTGTTAATCGAAATTAACTATTACGTACTTTTACTAATACAATCAATGCGTTGACTATATTAAAATTAACCTTATGTCAACTAGTTTAAATGAGGGATAACACTCGTCAGAATACTTTATAATCAATTTTAATGAATAAATAAAAAATTAAAAATATTATGCCGGACAAATTTATAATTTAAAAATTTATAAAAAATATATATAATAATTTATTTTAAAATTCTTAGTTTTAAATATATCATATTACTTATAATTTTGAGAATTTTGAAAAAGTTACACAAAGAGACGTTATTAAACGTTTTTTATGTGATGAGAATTTTTATACGTAGCAGTTTAAGGCCCAAAAGGAACGTAGCATTATTAACCAACCCTTTACTTGTCAGTGAGAGCTCTAATTATTTCAAGCAGAACATTAAGCATAAGGTTTTAAAGGTAAGGGCAATATTAGGCAATTAATTTAAATTTTTATTATTTGAGTTTCACATTTTATCTGTTACTCGGTTTTAATTTACAAGTTTGATTCTCAACATGAAGATATGTTTCCATAGAACGAAACATAGGAGAGATTGTTTATAAAAAATACTATAATAAAAAAATTACTTGTTTTTTATATTGAAAATTTTCATTTTTGCAATGAAATAATGTCACCGAAATAATGTCAGTAAATGTTGTCGAATTCTAATAAAATAGCTTAAATTTTAGAAAGCTTAGAAATATAATAAATTTTATACATATATACAAATATTGTATATATTCCTAACATTTATAAAATGAAAATAACAAATAATTTAAATTAAAACGGCAATCTTTAAATATATTTGAAACATTTTTGTTTGTCATGCGGTATCCTGGTTTTGAATAAAATTGAATCTGCCCGGTATTGGGTATTTAATAGTGGTGTATACCCAAAAACCTAAAAATATTAAAAAAAACAATACATGTCAAATAATTTATAAATGCATGTATATAATAATATAAAATAATAGAAATTATGAAAAAAATGAAGACTATATCGTACCTGTGCAAAGAAATTTATACATCTATGTCTCTCCTGAAAGTGCGTGTCATCTTCACTTAATGATACTGGACAACCTGGACATCTAAATGTCCACCTTAATTACAAAAAAAATAAGTTATGGCTTAAAGTTTAAAGAATTTGTGTAAAAAAAATCTAATTACCTAGATGTAACTTTTACTGGTGGCTTCCTTGTTAAATGAGATACCAAAAAATTCATAGCAATGTCTTCACAATTCATATATTCATCAACTTTATCACGAATGGCTTGTGGAAGCCAATAACTATACAAATACATATAGTATTTGTGAAAAAATGCCGCACCTGTCAATACCATACTTAATTCACAACTGTAATTTGAGTTATAATTCCAAGCATTATTTGAGTTCAAATCCCAAGCATGAAATCTGCCTGGAAAGCCAACAACACGATCTCTGTGCTCTCGCCATACCCTAAATCCAAATAAAATCTCGTCATGCCGTAAGTGTGCATCGTCATCTACGGAAAGTACTGATTCTGTTTCAATAACATCAAAAGGCAAAAATCTGTTATTTAATGAATTTCTTGGTGCTCTGACTACAGATACGGGAACGCCAATATCCGGCCATCTTAAGTCATCTAGAGGTGGTTTTGGAGAATTCCATACTACTACAACTTTATGTAAATAAGGTAGACCATAAAGGCGTCCAAGTGAGTCCATTAAAACCTTGAATGTGAAAAAAAAAATATTTAATATTTCAGAATAATTTTATTAATTTTATTTATTAGTTGAATAAACTAATTACCTGCTCTCTTTCATATGTCAGCATTACGATAGTGAATTGCTCTCTAGGATGATTCCCTCCTAAAGACTCGCTGAATTCTTTTCCAGCTCCACCACTTCCTTTCCCGATTGGTCTAAAACCCATGTGAGAACCCAAAAATTTTGCTTCAGATGGTAGTACTGGATCGAATGGTAATTGTGGATATAAATAAAAGGGATCACCCCAATCATTCCAAGCTTCTCTAGCTTGTGTTCTCAATGCTGTGTAATTTCTTCGGTATTGCAAACTTGGATAAGGTGGCTCAATAGGACCCAACGATTCCTCCGGTTCTGATTCAAGAACTGGTGGATCCGATTTTAAAGGTACAAATGATGAATTGAAAACACTTTGAGCTACAACTGGCTGAATTGGACGGGGTGGTATGCCGAGGCGATCTCGAAGACTCGCTACTACTGTATCTATTGTAGCCTGAACTGATGATAAGTATCGTTCCCATATCAAACGGCCTTGTCTTCGCATTTGTAGTAAATCAGAATCTGGAACTGCTCTCAGCAAGAAATGTAATTCTGTAATTCTGGCTTTTGGAAGCAATATTGCAAAACGTTTCCAATCAACAGTTTCAGCGTACGACAATTTTACTTCATCTGAACCTAAAATTACTGGAATCGCTCCCGATCGTAAGGCTTCGAAAATTCTCGCTTGCATTAGAACTGATGTTATTTGTCCTCCGCGTGGTGGTAAAATTAAAGTGAATGTTGAATCTTTTAAAACACTACGCCTAGAGGAATCCGTTCCACATAAATGCCAATCCCTTCTAGCTAATTCCTGTTTTTGCTCTGTAGCTGGAACACATTTGAATTGGAACATAAATTTATCTTGCGTAGAACTCGAAGACATATCATTTAAATGCTCTATTATAAAGTCATCTAATGAACTGATTTCATTGGAAGAATTTGTTTCGTTACCACGAAGTTCGCCTTGAAAAGTTAGTAAATACATTCGGCGGGCTGGAACCATAGGTGCACATTCTTGCCAAACATCACCACCTGGGGGACCCAATATCGGAGGAAGTACTAAATCATAATTATCGCGAAATTGGTATTCTTGAAATGCGGACTGAGCAACAATTGCTCGCATTGTGTTTTGATTAACCAAAACATTTGTTGACATTGAACTCAAATCTCGTCGCGCCAAATTTAATAAAACATGATTTCGTCCGTCTCCCGCCCAGAATGGCAATTTATATAGTTTTTCAACATTTATAGGATTTTGTTCCATTAAATTTTGTTTAGATTTCCTTGCTTCATCTTCCTCAATCGCATATCGATTGTTTTTTATTAATTCATATTCTGGTAATGCTTCACCAATCAAAACAATAAAAATACAAGCAATTTTCGGATCTTGAACTAAATGTGCATTATAACCAAGAGTTTGTTTAATTGTTGTCTTCAAAAATCCATCAATATCGTAACCTTGCGCCAGTACATTGTACTTGTCTGGGTCATAAAGGTACACAGGAAAACCACTTGTCAAACTACATCTCGAGTGGTCAAAACAATTATACATTTGACAATGTGATATGAAATTCTTCTCAACTGGAGGATAATTTTTTGGCAATTGATTTGAATATAAGGTTTTAGGTAAAGCCAAATCGGGAGTATTTCGTTGTATGGCCTCACGTTGTGCGACTTGTGCTTGCTCTACCGAAATTTTTAAACGTTCCAATTCCGTTTGTTCCCGCAACAATTCCTGTTTTAAATCTTCAATTTTTTGATTATAAATACCAATATCAAACTGAAGCTTCTGTCGTCGCGATTCCAATTCTTTTAACTCGACAGAAACAGTTCCCTAAAATTTAAATACTTCAACTTCTTATAATTCGAAAAATATGAATGTTTCTTATTTACCTTAATTCGTATCATTTCTTCAATTCTCATTTTCAAATCGTTTGCTTTCATGCTTGAAAAATCTTCATATGCGTCCAATTGAGATCTAGATCTGTGCCGGATGGAATCACTTGATGGTACATCATTCTCGGTCTACAAAAAAAAAAGAAAATTTATAATATTTGCCTTCTCAAAATCTTTAAATTCATACTTTTACTGTTATTAAATTGGGAAACCGATCTCTATTATCTAAATGACCTAATATATCTTTTGTTTTAAAACACTTGATATAAAGGCATATTTTGGAAGGATTTTGCTAGATACCTATACAATTTTTACCACCCGAATATTATCATGAATAAAGACGCATTTCTATTACAGTTTCCGTTGATTCAATCTTATGTTCTTATGTCGAATTTAAATAACAAAAAAAAAACTCATTAGGTACCTAATTGCTGTTTGCTTTTCAGTAAAACAATCTTTATAAAATTGTTATCGAAATATTGGAAGAGTATAATTAATTACTTACATAATTAATGCTAAAATGCTTTTAGTAAACTACTTCAATATAAGGCCGTCCTTTTTATAAATATTTTTATCTTACATATTATCTGAATGGACAAAACTTATAAATCGAAGAAATAGAAACACTCCACTAGGCAAGGGTCGAAATTGTTTGTACTTATACAAATTTTTATATTTTAAAAGTTTAATGAATTCAATGAAAATTTGTATAATGTCGATTGTGAGAACATAAAAAAATATGTATATGTAATACCTTTAACTATACAATATACATATTGAACTCTCTCTTATTAATGTTCAAAGACAAGGACTAGAAGGGCCATTTCAAAGTTTCGTTGCATAGGTCGTCAAATGAAGGAACTTAAACAAAATGTTTAGCAGGATAAATTGAGGTTCAAAACGGATAACGATCAAAATTCAAATAACCTATGGCTGGAAAACGGGCTTCATAATGTCTTTCAAATACATATCTACCTAGGTAGGTAAGTATTGTATTAATAACTTACATTCAATAATTTATGGTGTGCCAATAATGGTAATAGTAAAAGTAACAATATTATTAATAAAATTATTTTATAAATTTTTAATTGTCTAAACCAATTGCTGAACGACTGATTCTGTTGTTGTTGCTGTTGTTGTTGAATATGAAAATTATTACCAAAATTTTCATAATTTATCATTTTTCTAAGAATTTTATTTTAATCTCTTTTTTTTTGTCGTTCTGTTATTAGAACTTTTATTTCAAGTTTTCTGTTTTTAATGAATTTTTTCTTTTTATGTACTTAATGAACTTATATTATTGTTTTTAATACACATGTTTTTTTTTTTCGAATTTTAATTTGTAAAAAAAATAATCACAAAAATTTTATTTTAAATTAATTAAAAAATGATA
This sequence comes from Hybos culiciformis, assembly GCA_964007475.1. NCBI lineage: Eukaryota > Metazoa > Arthropoda > Insecta > Diptera > Hybotidae > Hybos > Hybos culiciformis. The sequence goes on along the minus strand of OZ023274.1, from coordinate 53,143,111 downwards.
TGATTTAGATTTTTTTTTGTTTCATAATTTTAATTAAACTACTAGGTACTTAAATTTATAAAAAAATTAAATTAATAGGCAAAGTAAGTATAATTTTAATTAATGTATTTATGGCACTGGTACTGGTAGTTGGTCTTGGTACTGAATTTGCACAAAAAAATAAAATAATTTTATCTTTCTATTTTCTACTATTTATTTACTTAACTAATAATAATTAAAATTATCCATAACCATAATCAGCTGCTGTGCATTATCTTAAAAAAATAAAAAATATTGCTATCAGACGACGACGCCGATCGGTTTTTTGCGGTGGTCGGCGTACGGCCAGTCGACTTAAATTTTCTGTTTTAGAATAAATCGTCCACTTATGAAAAAAAATCCAAAAAATTGGTGACTAGAGAACAGCAAAAAAACCAAAAAAACAAAAAGAACTTAAAACACGACTAGAAAACCGGCAAGTGGAACGGCGCCCATGTTTGAGTACACTTTTTTTTGTGATTATGAATTGAAGAGCTTGAACAAAAAGGACTCACTTAAAATTTGAGAAGGAAGTGTAGTCAAAAATGCTACGGAAACAAATCTTCTATACATTAATATGCGGAGAAATTTTCATATATTTCTTTAGGTAATAATACCGCGATAAAAAAAAATGTTTATCGGAAATAAGACCGCGACGATTTTTGGAAATAACTGCAACCAAAAATCTTCGCGGCCTTATTGCTTATTTCCTTCCCGACTTGTGTTAAAAGATAAAGATTCAAAAATAATGTCAAAATAAAAATGACATGTGTCATACAACTCACGGATGAATTTCAGTGACAAATTAAAAAACATGTAAAATTTTAATTAAACTTTAATAAAAGGTTTTTTATTTGATTTTAAAAATTGAATGAGCAATAAAAATAAAGAAAATTAAAAGAAAAATTATTGAATTAATAATTTTTTAACATTATCATAATTGTATTTATCGTCGGTATCAATTAAAACAGGCAAACAAAAAGTTATATAGCTAACTATAGATAGGTAACTAGTTACTAGTTAGGTACCGATACCTACCTACCTAGTATTAAAATAAATTTTTAAAATATATTTTTTATTTTAGGACGAATTCGTAAGGCAAATTTAAGGATATACATTTTCCAAGGCATCAAAATAGTAAGGACATTGTTTCAAAATTGCAAAAGGATTTAATAATAGTGGTGGCAACTTGTTTGAGATCAAGGAACACCTAAAAAATTAATTCAATTAGTAGGTATCCACCTATGTTACTATATAGTTAGTATGTAATTTGGTAATACCTACCATCTTTAACAAAAAAAATAATTATTTCACATTATTATTTTAGAACTGAAGAATCGAAAATGGATGAAATCGATAATATAATTATTCGAACATTGATCACTGATGTTGAATGTACAATCGATGAAGATTCTATTATCAGTTTATCAAGTTTTTCCCCTGAGTTACTTGTAGAAACAATTAGTAAATGCCTGTATTTAATAAATCCAACACTAGATTTACCAAAAACATTGCCTAAAAATAATATCGCACAAAGATTTCAAGTTTGCTCTAGCTTGGCCGAAGCTGTAAAATTCATAGGCTTTCGTGGTGATGTCGGCTATCAGACATTTTTGTATGATAATGTTGCCGAAATTCGACGTGTTTTTATGTTTTTAATTGAGAAAATTCAGCCAAAAGATGATGTTGACCAAATTAATTTAAATCAAAAGCCATTAGATAATATTTCGAAGCTAGAAAATGAAATTTATCGTATTATTAAAGTGCAATTAACAAATCCGTGGTTACCACCTTGGGTTAAAAGAACCGACTGCTTAAATGAAAGCGTAAAATTTAAACCCCAAATTAATTTTTCTGTTTATAAACCAAAAATTGATTTGTCTGTCGAGGAATCATCATCTCAATTGATAAATTATCGTGCAAAACGTTCACCTAATATTTTTCAACAATGTTCAACATACACATTATGTCCAACATTGATAAATCACAATGATCTAGAATGCTATTATGATAAGGAAGGTAATTCTACCGTAGACTTTAAATCAAATCAAATGGAAATAAATTTAAAAAAATTAACAGAAAAATATGAAATTTTAACAAATCCAACAAGTACATTAAAAACTAAAACTTTAATAACTACTACACCACAAAAACTTATAAAGCAAGATACTATTGAACCAATTAGGTCACAAAATGATATAAATTTAATAAAGTCTTATAGTCCAATTGAAGAAACAATTGAAAAATTAAAACAATCCATAGATGATTTATTATCCAAACGTACTCACATTCAATCTGAATTGTTACAATTGAAGCTTGATAGCCAACAACATGACAAAAAGGCTTTAGAACTGAATGATTCAAAAAAAGTGAAAGAAAGATCAAAAATTATTTTAGAAAATCCAGAAGTTAATATAAGTAAATTAGAATCAATGATAGCTAATACAAATGATCGAATTAAGAAAATTAAAACTCAAATGGAAATACATAAGAAACCATTAATTAAACATTTTGAAGACATTAAGCAGAAAACAAATAATCAAACGAATCAAAAAGTTTTGCATGAATTAAAATTGGCTCGTGAAAAATGTAACAGTTTACGTGATGACATTAAATCAAAAACACAGTTACAGTCATTATTAATGAATGAATGGCAAAAAATAGATAAAAATACGTCACGGAATGCATACACAAACCGATTATTGGAAATCATTGCTAACATAAGAAAGCAAAAGAATGATATTAATAAAGTTTTAAGAGATACAAGAGAATTACAAAAGGAAATTAATCTTATTACTGGGCAATTGGATCGTCAGTTCACGGTTACCGATGATCTTCTATTTAAAACCGCCAAACGGGATGAATATTCCAAGAAAGCTTATAAATTTTTGGCAACATTACATTCAGATTTTTCAGAATTGGTTAGTTCAATTTCACAAACTGGTGCAATTTTACGAGATATCCGAGAAATTGAAGACCAAATTGATATGGAAAAATCTCACAATATTTCATTGAATTTAGAAAAAATTACTTTTGATTTAAAACAAATGCAAAAAGACAGTAAACAATTACAAGAGAAAATTTGTGAAATAGAGGATGAATTACATAAAAAATAGAAAGAAATTAATAAACGAAATAAGATTATTAAAAAAATAAACAGATAAAGAAATAACATATCAATTTTTAACTAATTGAATATCAATAAAGGAAGACAAAATGTACTATAATCATAATAAATAAAGCTAAATCGTCTTAGGAAAGGGCTAGCATAAAATAAACAATGATTTATTTCAAAATTGTTTAATATTACCAGTAGAGAAGTTAAAAGTTCCTGTCACTGAAGGATAATAATGTAGGATTATGCAAATTTTTGTTCAAACGAGAGTTTCAGAGTTTTAGACTACCTTTCAATGCACACGTATAATAAAAGCAATGCATTAGCATAATCTTCAATAGTTTAAAATATAAATTGCTAATACGGTATACTTTAATATAAATTATAATTATTCTTATCAATATTAATATGGATGGAATAAAAAAGAATAAAACTCAAACTAACTTATTTTTATTTTTATTCCATGACATGATGAAATGTCCTTTAATAAAATATTTAAATATATTTCGAGAGCATTTAGGTAAAATATAAATGTTTGAGTGTTTTTAATTGATTATTTACTTATTGGTTTTCTCATAACAACTATGGTGCTTTAAAAGATAATTATTACTATATATTCTACTTCATCCTTTTTATTATATACATATAATATTAATGTTTTTATTCGTTATTTCAACTCTAAATTAATTGGTCAGATTTTATAGATTCATCAAAATTTGTCTTTTTATGAGTTCTTTTGTGCACATGTAATCCATTTCGTTGTGTAAATTTTTTTCCACATAAATCACATTCAAATCTAAATTAAATGAAAGAAAGAAATTTTTTTTAAAATGTTTTAATTGAGAAATGGATCATCGGAAAATTAAACTAATATAATTCAAAGGCCGACCCATTGCCTCAGTTTATATGCACATAAATCTTCCGGTTCTATCTAAAATTTGTTCAATAAAATTTTTTCATTTGAAGAAACAGCCAATATGAATGTTAAAATTTAAAAATTTATTGAAAATAATTTTTAAAATAAAATTGATTTACCTTTTACAACCCGAATGTAATTCCATATGACGACGCAGTGATTCGTTCCGTGCAAATTCACTTGAACATATTGAACATACGTATGGTTTTACATTAGAATGAACTACCATATGTTTAGTTAAATTACGTTTTGTTGTTAAACATTTATTACACAACTCACATTTAAAAGGTCGACTACCATCTGGATGCTCTAAATCTATATGAAATTTTAAATCGGTTTTATTTGGAAAATTCTTCCCACACTGTGGGCATGGATAAATTTTTATTTTCTTTTTAACAACTCCGTGAGACTTTAAATGGCAATATAATCCATTATATTGTGCAAATGCTTTACCACAATATTTGCATAAAAATTCTTTTAGTCCGCTATGAATTTTCTGATGATTTGATAATTCTTCTTTACGTCTGAATCCTTTTTCACATTCAGGGCACTTAAAACGATCTTTCAATTCATCATTATGAATAAATTTATGACGACGTAAATTATTTTTAGTATAAAATTTTTTTTTACAAATATCACATTCAAATTTGGCCTCAGTAACATGCGTTTCACGGTGTTTATTCATTTCGCTGGTGGTCACGAATCTCTTACCGCACATATCACAAACACTTGGCTTTTCACCTAAAAGTAATATTTTCTTGTTGTAAATTTTTCAATTTTAAAGTTTTTAGCTTAATACCTGTGTGTAATCGTTCGTGTCGCATCTTATCTCCTGGCTTGTAAAATTTTTTATCACAATAATTGCATTTAAATTTTGGATTTCCTTCATGAATTTTTTTATGCATCACCAAGTTTTGACGACAAGCGAATTTTTTTGGACAAACATCACCTAAAAAAGTTCGAAATTAAGTATTATGTATAAAAAATTTTTTTAATAAAATAACTTACACTCCCAAGGTTTCAATCCTAGATGGAGATTCATATGATCTTTCAGGCCACTTGAGGAGCTAAAATTACAAACAAAAAATTCATGTTAGTATGTAGGTAGGTACTAAATATTTTTACTTTTATTGAAATTTCAAAGCATTGCTCTTCAAAGAAGTTTATAGTGCACACAACTTCTTTGAAGTCAAACTTCAAAAGACTAAGGATTCGGCAGATATTTAACCTTAAGATTCTTCCACAATATTTGCATGTCAATGAATTTAGATCTCTACCTTCACCTTTAGCTTTTCGTTTCTTCTTAGTTTTAATTAAAATTTTCTTTTTAGTTGAAATTATTTCTTTTTTAACATTAACATTATGAACATTAGTAGAAACAGAATCAGTACAGTCAACGCCATCATCCTCGTCGGTTGCAATATCGACCATTCCCGTTTCCTCAGTTTTCAGAGAATCAACATTTTCATATTTGAGTTCACTGTCGCTAGTTAAGCCGCCAATTTCTGTGTTGTTGCTACTGTTAAGATCATTTAAATCAAAATTCTCAATATTCTCTAACGTCACCTTTGGGAGATTATTTGATACATGTTCTGCTGGTTCAATTAATTCTTCCAATAATTCATATTTAATTTTTTCATCATCATTATCAAAATTTTCAGAATATTTCGAATGAAAATTAAAAATGTGCAATGAAAATGTATTAAAATCTTTGAAATTTTCAGAACATAAAATGCAATTAATTAATAATAATTTATTAGTTTTTAATTTAAATATTTCTCCACATTTGACTTTTAATTCAAATAGATTGTTTGAGCTCATTTTTTAATTTAGATTTTCACTTGTAAATAATATTTCAAAAAAATTGTAGTCCTTTCCTTTTACTGTGCTGCAGCTGCACTTACTTTCGCAGTTATATTTATTTACTGACTTAGGTATCTAGTATCTTTACCTTACCTACAAAAGAAAAAATTAAAGTAATTGTTGATTATTGAAAAAAGAAGTTTGTTTACATTTTCTCTATTGTTATTGTTTTTATTCTATTTGACTTGTGATTGTGACTGATTGATAAATTTATATAGGAAGCAAACATCAATTGTATTCCAACAATTATTTTATAAATTTATTTTTATGTTTGACTAGTCGAAATACCCGGCTTCGCACGGTATTCCCGAACTTATATTAATATCAAAACACTTCAATCCAGAATTTGTGCACTAAAAAAAACAGAATTTCAAAATTTGTTAAATAGCCACTTCTCCGGTGCCTTAACACATCCAGTCTTCTAAATAGTCGATTCGGGTCCAACGCTATAATATTTTATCGGAATATACCTAAATTGCAAAACCGCCTTCTAAGGTAGCCCCCCCGTCGGTGCCTCGGATCAAAAATATAACCAATCGGGTCTCTAGGTCCCTTATTTTCAAAATTTAAAAAATTTTGAAATTTGTTATATAGATTTTCAACATCCAGTCTTCTAAATAACCAATTCCGGTCCAACGCTAGAACATTTTTCCGGAATATACTTAAATTTCAAAACCGGCTTCTAAGGTAGCCCTCCCGTCGGGGCTTCGGATCAAAATTTCTAGTACCCTATAACCATCTCGAGTCCCAATGCTACTTAACTTCAAAATTTCAAAATTTCGAAATTTGTTGTATAGCCCCCCCAATTGAGCCCTGAGACAACGGTTGGAGGCCTCTCAACATCCAGTTTTTTAAATAATAGGGGTTTCGGGTCCAACGCCACTATATTTTATTGGAATATACCTAAATTTCAAAACCGGCTTCTAAGGTAGCCCCCCCGCCGGGGCCTCGGATCAAAATTTCTAGTACCCTGTAACCATCTCGGGCCCCCATGATACTTAAGTTCAAAATTTCAGCCAAATCGGTCCAGCGGTTTAGGCGTGATTGAGGACAGAGGACAGAGGACAGAGGACAGAGGACAGAGGACAGAGGACAGAGGACAGAGGACAGAGGACAGAGGACAGAGGACAGAGGACAGAGGACAGAGGACAGAGGACAGAGAAACATAGAAACAGAGAAACAGAGAATTTTCATTTTTATTTATTAGATATTATAATTAATAGAATAATTGATTGCTGGTTTTTTAAGGGAATCGGACATTTCGGCAAAATAACTAAATAACTTAGTTTCAACTTCTTTAACTTCTTTTCAATTTTGCTATCTTCCTGTACTATAAACAGCCTTCCGTATACCTAGTCAAAAATATACATAGAAAAACATAAGAAAAATATATAAAAATTTCTAGTGGTAAAATTCATTGAATGAATATTTTATTTTTTTAAAAACTATATTATTTTGAGTACTTTTTGTGATACATCTAATCGGACAACTTGGTGTGAAATTAAATAATATAGTTGTATTAGCTGGAAAAAGGTATTAGTATTGCTGTGTAGAATTGGAAATTACACGTCCTTTATTAATAACATTGGTATCCGATAAGATTTTTGGAAATTCATTTCTAAAGAAGTATTTCACAGCAGATTAAATTTGTGGACCAACTTCTAAAAAAGGCTACGACGTTATTAGTTTTGCTCATTATTGATGTGTTTACCTTATTCAGTGTAATACAGAAAAAAATTATTCGTTTCCATATTATATTTTATCCGTTTTTAAAAAAATATAATAATAGGTTTTATTTTCTTTTTACCATAATTATGGTGATAATACGATGTCTTATCGAAAAATTTAATACAAAAAATACACTATTTTTATTATGCGATGTTCAAGAGAAATTCAGATCAACACAGAAATTATTCGACCCAATGGTTAAAAATATTATAAAATTGGTACGAACGGTTCTTTTCTTAATTAACAATTTTAATATAACTTCTATAAGTACATGCACTTTTATTTTTTTAGGTAGAAGTTGGAAAAATTCTAGAAATTCCATTAATTGTCACCGAACAATATCCCAAAGGTTTGGGTCATACGGTCAAAGAAATTAACATTTGTCATGCCGCTGGAGTTTATTCGAAAACAAAATTTAGTATGTGGGTTGAACCTGTTCAAAATAAGATTAAGGAATTATCTAAAACAACAGATATAACAGATATTGTTTTATTTGGAATTGAAACTCATGCTTGCATAGAACAAACTGCTAATGATTTACTTCATAACATGCATTCTAATATTCATATTGTAGGTGATTGTACAATGTCAAGATCATTGCAAGATCGGGATTTAACATTTAAAAGGCTTCGGCAATGTGGTTGTTTAATTCAAACAACTGAATCAATTATTTTCAATTTACTTCAAGATAAAAATCATGAAAAATTCAAAGAAATCAGTAAACTTGTTAAAGAAGCTTCAGTTGATTTATTGTTGTGAAAATTACCTCAATGAATAAGAAAAAAAATATAATATGTGATATGGAAATTAAAATCTGTTGAGTGATATAGTTCTTAAACATTTTTTTTATTTATTACTTTTTTTTTTACAAAATCAAGTTTAAAAAAAGCAATAGTATCAGTTTTCAAAAAGTGGTGGCATTAGAGTAAATGTGATATTATGAAGAAAAAATTGTAATATCTGCTTCAATTTTGTGATAACCATATTTATCAAAAAATTTAGAATACAATATATATAACATTAAGTTTTTGGTAAAATAAATAAATAAATTATTTAGTTGAAATCATAGGAACTAAGGTTGAAATTTACTAAAATTAGTCAATTTAAAAAAAAAAAAAATATATACTTTTGTTTTTCAAAACCCTTTAAGACTAACAAATAAAGTCACTAATGCGGAGCTTTTTTCTTACTTGCTGTTATATTGTATTCTCCCGCTAATTTCGATGATCAGAATATTTTGTATTAAAAAAGTATTTCATTGTCGTAACATATTTTATACAAAAAGTCACTGACAACGACATAACAAAAAAAATGTATGAGTAAAAGATTTTTTTTTGGGTTTCCTTTAGTTAATAGATTGTAAGAATTTATAAAAAAAAAAAAATTAATAAATTTAATCTCTTTTAACTTTAATACATTACAAAAAAAATTAATAAATTTATTCTCTTTTAACTTTAATACATTACAAAAAAAATTTCTTATAAGTAATATGAATTTTTCAATTAATCAAAGACAATAACTACTATAAGCGAAATCTTTTTTTTAGGGACATTAGTAAATGCTGGTAAGGATTTTCAAGTTCGCTATTCGTCTTTGGTATACCAACAGTTCTTTTAATTTTAGGCGATAATAAAAAAAAATTTTGCATAAGACCGTAACTACTTGATGCCACCCAATAAACACAAAGGCCCTAAAAAATGTATCAATATTAATAAGATTTTAAGAACAAAATTTGAGAAAATAAAGCTCACCGATGGGACACTGGCTGCAACTGGTACCATGACTATGCTTAATATTCTAAAAAAATTTGTAACAATCTTCTGCAAACGTGTTGATGGACGTGTTCGCATTAAAGATTGCATCTATATTAATGAAAGAAAATAGTTAGGTTTTTCAATTTCATTTTTGCATTCTATGTATTATGAATCTGTAATTAAATCTTTCTACGTATGTATATAAATGCGAATTTAAAAGAGATCAACTTCTTTAATTATGCTCTTCCTCATTAATTTTTTTTTTGTTGATTTTTTGACTTGAGAATTAAAAGCTTGTAAATTTACCTCTATAATTGATAAATTCACCACACCTAAAGTAATGGGTAATATTAGTGAATGATCGACTTCAGTTAAATTTGGTATCCATCCGAATCCACCGAGACTTAATTGTGTAAAATAAATTTTTGCATCAATTGAATTTGGATCTGGTAGCATATGAATTAAATTTCGAATTGCTACTGATTGACAAATCCATAATGGAATTTGCCCCCATAGTACTATTAAAGTTTTCATTGGATGACAATTATCACGAACAATTAATTTACTCCATTGTTTTTTTAACTAAAATTTGATTATACATAAATCTTATTAAAATCTACACAATTCAAAACAATTCAAACTAATTCTACTTACTGAACGATTATACATAGCACGAGCTTGTTGCTCGCTCCAATTAAATTTCTTCATTGCCATTGCAGTTTCTCTTTTTAGTTCGGTCACAATTGCAGGCATTTCTAAAGTTAAATTTTCTATTCTTGAAGTTATATGATTCTTAAATAAGAAAAAACATTTTCTTTTTAAAAACAAATAATATAAAAGATATTAATAATGATGGATAAAAAGTGAAAACGAAAAATTTACCTGATAAATTGTCAAAGGTAATGTTATTAATGTACGAAAAAGAAATGTTGAACATATAATTGATGCCCACCACGGTAATCCGCTAATATCATGAATACCAATTAAAGTTTGTTGCATATATGCAACTGGTGTACTATTTGACATTATTTTCCAAAATTCTAAAAATGTTTCGTTGTATGACAAATTTCTAGTAATTTGTAATGATGTTGTTGGTAAATTTAGTCTAAGTTTTTGTTTTTCATTGCCACTATTGGTGCCACCGTCCCAATATTTTTTATTTAAATAAGAAAAATGTCTTTGAATTTTAATTGATTGTGAACAATAATTCAAATTTTTAATTATTATTGTGCTTCGATTCATTAAATACATATTTTTGACTGAAAAAAAAATTAAATTATTATTTTTTATTAAATACCTATTCTTTGTACTCAGAAGTTGTAGGAGGCTTCTTAAGTTTGGTAGGTAATCCATGGAATAATTTAATTTGATTTGCTATATTCACCAGGTATACATGAACCTTTATTTGCTTCAATATTTGTCTTCAGTTCATATTTATTTACACTTTTGAAATTACCTTTGAATCGGGGTTTCAATGCAAGTAATTACAAAATTATTATTATTGTAGGTATGTATATAGGCTATCCATAAATACTTTAAACTTACCTTAAAAATTATTAGATCTAGGTAGGGGATTTAGGTATTAGGTTACTGGATATAGATTAAAACAAATTATTGGAAAAAATTAAGAATTAAAATTGGCCAGCCGCAAGTTTTCTTGAATATTTTCCTAAACATGCTAAAATTCCCAAAGTTCCTAATGTTAAGCCCAAAATTAATGCCATTGCATCGCCAAAATCCATTCCAGAACTGCCATCATCACATTTTACGGTAATTGTGAAAAATGACAAAAAAATTATTAATAAAATTTTGAACATTTTTTCGTTATTAATCTTTTATTTTATTTTATTTATTTTTTTTTTTTTAATTTAATTAAAAAATTCCGTTCTTGAAATCGCACAACTTCAACTTCGAAATTCAAAAAACAATGGACTGGAGAAAAAACTTACTTTTTTCCTTTTTTTTTAATTTGATAGAATGAATATTTTAAAGCGCAATTTGTACAGGGTGTTTATAATTTAAATTAATTTCCCTATAGCATTAAGATCCCGTTCCCAAACTGAAACTATTTTAAATCGTAAAATATACCTTTTCTGCTAAAGAAAATTCCTTTTTTTCAGAAATTGAAATAGGCTTGACATTTAATCTGTATCATCTGCAACGTCTGCTTAAATTTTCAATTTTTTGTTTTTTCTAAAAATGAGGTGCACTAAAAAGAACACCTATAAACTGAGTTTGTTATGGGAAATTTAAAAATTTCCCATTGCAGATTTTTAAAATATAAAATACTAGTCGAAATACCCGGCTTCGCACGGTAGTTCCGAACTTATATTTATATCAAAACACTTTAATCCAGATTTTGTGCACTAAAAAAACAGAATTTCAAAATTTGTTAAATATCCACTTCCCCGGTGCCTTAACACATCCAGTCTTCTAAATAGTCGATTCGGGTCCAACGCTATAATATTTTATCGGAATATACCTAACCTAAATTTCATTTTTTGCACTAAAAAAAACAGAATTTCAAAATTTGTTAAACAGCCACTTCCCCGGTGCCTTAACACATCCAGTTTTTTAAATAGGCTTTTCGGGTCCAACACTACAACATTTTATCGGAATATACCTAAATTTCAAAACCGGCTTCTAAGGTAGCCCCCCCGCCGGGGCCTAGGATCAAAATTTCTAGTACCCTACAACCATCTCGGGCCCCAATGGTACTTAAGTTCAAAATTTCAGCCAAATCGGTCCAGCGGTTTAGGCGTGATTGAGGACAGAGGACAGAGAAACAGAGAAACAGAGAAACGGAGAAACAGAGAATTTTCATTTTTATATATTAGATCATTTCGGAACGATTTTTACGTCAAAAAATCTTGATTTGTAAAATAATTTTAAATAACAGCTGTAAAATCGTGTCGTTCCAAAACTAGAAATTCTAGAAATTAAAATAATTTTTCTGTTTCTAAAATAGTCTCATTTGGGAACGGGATCTAAGTCTGAGGGAGCCTGAACTGATTTACACCATTTATGATATGAGATATTTATGAAATATGACTGATGATGTGATATATAAATCCCAGATGCATCATGGTATAGACGAGTTGAATGCTAATTCAACTTGAGATTTCAACCCGAAATTTACTTATCTAACACTAGAGTGTTTTAGAACGAATTCTTCATCCTGGTTCAAAAATATCGAATTATTGTGATATTTTATGAGTGATATTTTATGAGCTTTATTGTACGGATCGAAATACCGTAAAGTCCGTAATATATAATAAAGGTAGGTATATATTTTAATTTTGAAAGAGACCCTGTAAATCATATGTTCATTTTTGTTGTCAAAAAAAAAATTGGTAACAAAGAAAAAATAAAAATAAAAAAAATTTATAATTCTGATAAAATAATTCTGTTTATTAGTTTTGTTTTTTTATCAATTTTATTAGATAAAAAGGAAAAAATACCTAGTTATAGGTACCTAGCTATAGGTAGGTATCTTTTATCTAATTTTAGTAATTAAACTTTTGTTTATGTGATTTACGTTAATGCCGCTTTTAATTTTTTTTTTAGAAAAATTTCACAGCAGATTGAGCCAATTCTATTTTGACGTCTGCTAACTCAATTGAATTTTTCTCGACTACTCACGTGTTTGGTTCTCTGTCAGTAACGACTCGTAGCTGACTCTGGAATTTGCTGTTCAAAAGATCGCTCTGATTGACTTTACTGAATCCACCAGAACCAAGAACTGAATGGAATTTAAATTTATTATCTACAATTCGATGTAAAATATCAACAAAGATGACATCAATTTCAGATGATGATATGAAAAATGTACAAGTTAACAAAAAACAAAAATCATTAAAACGAGAACAATTGGAAGAGCTCACCAAAGAGAAATTAATTGATAGAATAATACAATTGGAAGCACATAATTTGCAGCTAAAAAATATAATAAATAAATCAAATAATAATTCTAATGAGGGGAACTATAAATTAAGCAATAATAAAAAAAAATTTAATTTTTCAAAGTAAGTTCATACCTATGTATTAGATTACCGGATAGCTCGGAAAAGTATATACCTAAGTATCACACCGCTTTCGAGATTTTTTACGAAAAACCAAATTTAGGTATCCTCATCGTATTTTACAAATAAAATTATAGTGACCGTATGAGCGTAGGTAGATATAAATTGATTTGCCTCTTTGGTGTATCTTGAAGTTATAAAAAATAGATTGATAGTCGACTAATGGTTTTGCGTAGTAGGTACCTACTTTCGCCCTTTAACTTGTTTTCAGTAATTGTTTTTTTAACATTTACAAAAAAATTAATTAATTTTTAAGGGCTCAGAAACGTCATGTACTTCTTAAATTTTTGTATTTCGGATGGGATTATCAAGGATTTACAACCCAAGAGGATACAAATGACACCATAGGTAATTAAATTCCAATTGAATTTTGTTATTAATTTTGGAGTTATCTTAATTTTTAATTAATTTTCTTCTAGAATTTCATATTTTTTATGCACTTCAAAAGACCTGCCTTATTGAATCAAGAGAAACTTCAAATTATAATCGTTGCGGTCGAACAGATAAAAATGTTAGTGCATTTTGCCAAGTTATTTCGCTAGATGTAAGAAGTAATTTTTCAGCAGATGAACAGTTTTTGAATGAAAATATTTCAAAAGAAATTGATTATTGTGAAATTTTGAATCGAGTACTGCCAGTTAATATGAAATGCATAACATGGACCCCATTACATAATCCCCTGTACAGTGCTAGGTATCTATCTACATTTAGAATAAGTGGAATATTTTTTTGAGTAGAGTAGTTAAACATAAAATCTTCGACAAAAATTGAGATTAAGTGAATTCGCCATAAAATTTAAAGATTTAAATCAAATGTTCGAAAAAAAAAACTACTTTTCATGATCCATTGGTAATTAGATTCTATTGAATTTTTTTTTTGGCATTTGAGTTACTGCTGTTTTCTATGAAATGGCAGCATTAACTCTTTTATTTTCCTTTTTCACTGCAAAATTATCTTAATATATTTGAAGATTGTAGTAGTTTCATTAAGTTTGTTTTATATGTATGTACGTGTATTATGTATAATTCCTGTATCTTGAAGTTATCTATGTATAACTAAATTTATCAATTTATTTTTTCAGATTCGATTGTTCCCAAAGAAGCTATCGTTATTTTTTTCCTAGTGGTAGTCTAGACATTGAAGTGAGTATCTAGGTTGTAATTCCTATATTTTTTAACATAATTTTTAAAAAGAAATAAAATCTTTTAAAGGCAATGCGATCTGCTTGTAAAAGTTTAATTGGAACACATGATTTTCGAAATTTATGTAAAATGGATGTAGCAAATGGGGTAACAAATTTTTCAAGAACCATTCTGTCAGCCGATATACACGCTTGTGATTTTGATGAAATAGAGAATAATAGTGGTAAGCATTTCAAATTTTTTTTTTCAACTAATGAAAACGAAATGAAATAAACTCTTAAATTTTAGGCTACAAAATGTATTACTTTTTAATTGTTGGTAAGGCCTTTTTATGGCATCAAATTCGTTGTATAATGTCTGTTCTTTTTTTAATTGGTGAAAATTATGAAGATTCATCGATTATATTAGATCTTTTGAATATTAAAACAAATCCATGGTAAGAATTATTAAATAATCATTCGGAATCATTAATAGTAATCAAGATTTAATTGTAATCTAATTATAATATTTTTAGTAAGCCACAATATATGCCAACCAGTGGGATACCACTTAATTTATATTCTTGTGAATTTAATTCAAAAACTGTTCAAAATAGATCATCTGATTTAGATAGTTCTACACAAATGGAAAACAATGACAATAGCGATACAATGGAATGGGTTTTTAGAGAAAATACTTTAAAACAATTAATTGAAAGTGTTCAAAATGAATGGAGTGTATTCAATATTAAGTATGAATGAATTGAAAAATATCTAAACAAAGAAAACTACCTTTAGAATTGATAAAACGTACATAATTTAGTTATTTATCTTTGAAAAGGTATTCTCAAAAATAAATTTTACAAAAGTTATAAATTCTTTTCGGAGGGATGATTCTCGTTACAAAAAAAATATTTTACAATTTTGATTTCTTATCTGAATCTTAGGTTGAGCGGGGAAAACGTTCCCATACACCCTTGCATCTTTTCTATCCGATAGAACTTTGTTCAAAATTATAATAATTTTTATTCAAGTCGATACATGTTAACGTAATATACTGTTGATGTAAATACCTTTACTCATGTAATAGAATGGAACGTACTAAAAAGGCTTATCTGTTGAATAATATTTTTACATTTTTTAGGGCTACAATGATTCGCGAATGTCTTAAGGATTTAACTGAAGTTTATAATAAAAATTTTAAACCAAGAGTGTTCAAAAATCAAATAAGCTTTTTGCAACAAAATATGAAGCAAAAAAAATATCAAAAGCTTTTAGACAGAAAACGATGTGGTAATATTAATTTTAATTTTTTTTTTTTAATAAAATGAATATTAACTTTTTTTTTCTGTAGAACCTCTTGAAGAGAGATTGGATCATTACATCAAAAAACAACGACTAGTTCTTAAAAAAGATTGATGAACCTAAAAGGAAATAGAAATTTTTAAAATTTGAATAGTTTTTTTTTTATTTTTTCCAGCTGTTTATAAAAAATTTAGTTTTAATTTTTTTTAGACAATGTTACAAAGGAAATTTTTGCTTTCAAGATTTTTTATGGTCTACATAGTGCATATATTATACAGTTTGCATTAAACTTGAAAGTTTTTTTTGTAATATTTTATTTAAATCTAAAACTGATAAAATAAATAATCTTTTCTCTTAAACTTAGTTTAGGTTTGTTAAGAAAGAAAAGCAATATTGATACATCATGTTTCATTAAAATAAAGATCAAAGAAATATTAATTTCAAATTAGTTGAATTCTTAGTGTTTATAACTGAAGGAAAATAATAAATTTTCAAAAATGGTATTTTTTTCTAACTAAAAATCCTAGAATTTATTAGTTTATTAAAGTTCTGGTAATTTTTAAATTGACCTTGCAATTCTAGAATTTATTTTAATAAACATGCAAATTATTAAGAAATATGCAAATTATTAACATGCAAATTATTAAGAAATATCTTTATTTCTAAAAATTTTGGTTAGATTAAAATTATTATTTTAATTAATTTCTAACAATAAATAACAATTACAATTAAAATTATATTCTTAAGAGGGTATTCAATATTTAATTTCATCACAATCTAAGACTTGAATAGTAAAAAAAAACAAATAATTAATTAAATTATATTTTTATTGTAATTATAGTTGTGGTTATTACGCAGAAACGTTATTGTTTTTTTAAAGAGATCGTTTGATTCCTTAGAATAAGAACACCATTATTTCTAAAGTAATAACTCTGTTCTTTAAACAGATTTATTTTACGGTTTTCATGTATTCTATTAAATACAAAGGTTCAACAAAGTATATAATAACAGCAGAAAGAAAATTCATTAGTTTAAACGCAATTTTGCATTGAAAATGTATAAAAGAAAAAGCAACAACCATTTTCTACTTATATATAATACTTATATACTTTAGTTTATTATTTTGGCAAGCCTCAAGGTACATAGCGTCAGTATTTTTTAATATTTACTATTTTCTGTCATTGATTACAAAACAACTAAGTTATAATTGATCATCACAACGTTAAAAAAAAATTATAGATACACGTTATTCAATTATTAAAAATGCAACGAGTACACATTTCACAGTTTTGGAACTAAAATTTTGAGATTACAATATTTTCATAAACTAAATGCTTCATTTCATTCAATTTTAAAAATAAATATTCAAACAATATTAAATTTTTTTCTAATAAAATTGTTTCAGTTGTTCATAAGTGATGAAAAATATAATATTCCAAGGACCCATACGGAACCTAAAATTACATAAGAAAATTAAAATTTGGTATGTTTGATTTATATATAAAAAGTTTACCAGGTTGGTATGAATCCTTTGTATAATGCTGAAATACCTTCATTCCGAACCGTCTAAAAAATTAACAAAGAAATTAGACTAGGCTTTGAAATATTTCCAAAAAAACAAAAACACTTCTACCATTTAAGATTTATTTAAATTCAGTAAATAAAATATCTCGGGGGTTTTCTGTAATTGCTCTTTTTCAGATCATTTAATACGTAAAAAAATATTTATTTTTGAAGCCGAATTCCACACTAAATTAATAAATATTACCTGAACTGCACAATCTATACTGCCATTATATAATTTCGGGAGATTAGTTGATATTGTTCCATTCACTATTGACACATGCCTTTGATTCATTAGTCTTGTCTAAAAAACAAATTAACATTTAAAAAAAAAACTAATATAAATAAATTTTCTTACCCTAATTACATCAATAGGTGTTGAAGCTATTGCACTACCTAAACTAGCTAGGAAACTTGATCTAAAAAAGTATTATTTTACAGTTCTAGTTATTTAAAATGAAAAATAAAAAGCTCGTCTCCATTATGTTACACGACTAATCCAACAAATTTTAACCATCTCAACCCAACATCTTTCCTTCTTAAATTATTATCCAAAGTACATATATTTTGATCTTTTTAATGACTCCTCGCAGAAGTTTACCAATAATGATATTTTCCTTCAACGTAACGACTACCGTCATTTAAAAATTTGGATAATAAATAAGAAAAATGTTGAAATGTTGATTTCTAGAAATTATTTTTTTGAAGTAAAATTAATTGTATTACTTGAAAATACCAAATTTTTCTGAAAACAAATATACATATTTAAAAAAAATATGAAAATATAGCGGTGCCTTTTCAATTGCCTTGGGTTACCGGTTACACTGATGATCGTGTTAGATATAGTCGTAAAGACAGCCGACCAAAACATATTTTTTTATTACATAAAATGATTAGCTACACGATCTCCAAAGGCACTCATTAATTGATGTTTACAAAAATCATATACTGGCAGTTCGACAGCCGCAATAACAGCTGCTCTTTGTGCGGTTGGACCTACGCCACGCCATAAGCCTCTAATGCCTTCAAATGTATAAATTTCTTTAAAACAACCAAATAATCCTAAATTACTAGTTCCTTTCCCATGTACCTGAAATTGTTAAAATTAAAATGTTTTTGTAAGTTACGAGTTTTTTGTTAGCATTTTAACCTGCATTCGAACTTTTAGAACATCAGTAGGATTTGCTATTGCGCTAGACATGGCTCCAGATATTACAGCACAAAAAATATTACCCCAAACACGTTCTCGACCAGTCGTTGGATCAATTAATAAACCACTATCAGTTGCAATTTTTTTCATTGTATAATATGTACCAAATTTAATAGTTCCATATGTTGCTTGTCTAAGAACTGCAGGCCAAATCCTAAAAAAAATTAATTTTAAAAATATATACATAGGTATTTCGTATTTCTATAAAACAGAAATTCTATTATATTATTTGTTTATTAGTGGATTAGGAATACCTACCCTGAATAAAGTGCTTTCATTCCTTCTTCTTTTTTAATAACAACAAAAGCATGTAACATTCCACGGTATTTTAATTTAACATAAGTTTGATCAATTAACTGCCCTTGAATTTGTAATCGTGTTTTTGTTGTATCAATTGGAAATGTACCTAAAAATAGTATGTATTAATAAACAAAAAAAAAAAAAAATTAATTAAAAAAATATATTGATTAATTTTCATTAAATGTACGTCATAGGGAAACTTTATTTTTCTTCCACCCAAGATATGTAAATGAAAATTATACAGTAGAGATAGTACTTACCTATATAAATGTAGATACAATTCATAGATAACAAAATTTAGAAATTGAAAGTTAATATAAAAATTTGCTCTACAAACTTACTAACAAATTTTTCCAGGCAAGTGATGATATATTATATTATAAGTTAGGTAGGTAGGTACCTACTCAACTCTTTGGTTGAAAGGCGGCCCCTACCTACATAATTAACAAATAAGAAATTAGAAATTACGATTAGAAGAATGAAAAATTCATTTGGGACCCTTATATAGTGTACAAGTACATTATTCGTTCGTGACGTAGTATACCTACACTTTTGTTTATAAAATCTCTGTTAACAATAAAAATAAAAAATAAAATTATGTAAGATTTTTGATTCAAATTTACTTAATAAAGAAAACAGAAAATTTTCGTACTTCTGCTGTTTTAAAAAAAAAAAAAACATACCAAATTCTGCCACTATTGATGCCATGCCACCATAAATAAACGGTCTCCAGTCTCTTATTTCCATTTTAAAGCCGGCAAATTAAAAATTCAATAATTATTCTAAAATTGATTTAAAAATTAATGCAAATTGAAAGAATGTCAGTAGTATTTATTTATTTATTTATTTTTTTTTATAAATGCAGCTAAATAAAAAAATTCTAATTTTTGTAAATATTTTTAAATATCTTTTTTTTTTTTCTGAACAACAAAAAATAAAATCGAAGTCACTAGTCACATCGCACGCAAGCAAATTAAACTAAAAAGGCTAATGAATGATAACAACAGAAACGGGATTCTGGAAGAAGATTCATTAAAATTCCAATTGTTTATTAAACATCATATGCTTTTGACATTTTTCTTTGTTTATTTCACTATTTTATTTAATTTTTGTTTACAAATCAAATCAAATATTTAGGAAATTAACTCGTATATTAAATTTGATTTTTATTTTAATGGGATTTCACAACACAACTTTATGCCTTGGACAGACTGACACGATTAACATGTTCTTGATCAAGAACATGTTAATTTTATGTTTTTGAAGTAGTTTGTCCATAGTAATAAAAACAACAACAAGAACATGTTCTTGCGAAAACATTTTGTTATTAAAGGATGGGTTGAGTAATTTTTACAAATATTTCGTGAGGCAATATCTGGAAGCCATTAATGTTCACTGGGGTATCATTTTTGACGTTGACTTTGACAATTTTATGTCGTATTCATTTGTAAACAAATGAAAAAAAAGTTTGTTATTGTTTTTTATTTTGAATTTGAATTGAATTTGTAGGTATATTGTATTGTTTACTTTTGTTTTTAAACTTGAAAAAAAAAACAGATGTTTATCTGTTTTGTGAAACACATTAAAGGTAGTCTGTTCGGTCGATTTTAATAACATGTTTTTGTGCTCAAGAACATGTTTTTCGAGTTCAGTCTGTCCAAGGCATTAGTTTTGTAAATATGTGTACATGTACATATACAGTTTTTTGGACGTTCATATGAAGATAGTTGTTATGCTGAACGTGTGACGGCTGCCCCTAGGAGTGTTTTAAGTTTTTGACTTATTGGTAATTATTACAAATAGGTATATATTTTTTTTAAAAGAATATAATTAACTTTCAAGTCTCTTTAAATTATGACTTTATGTCCCTTAATATCAATTGACTCTTAATGACTCAATTTTTCAGACATAAAGTCAATTGACGTTATATCCTATCGATATTATGTTTGTCAGCATACCCGAAACAAACCAAGCTTATTGTGTTTTTTTTTTTCGACTTATTTTAATCTTTTGCTTTTTTTCTTCAACTCCACCAATTAAGAAAAATCTTAATTTGTTGAATTTTCTTTCTCTATGATTTTTTTTATTTTATAACAAGAAAAAAAGATAAAAAATTTTAATTATAATATTTAAATTAAATTATAAAAATAAATAAAAAAAAAATGGCAGATGCCAAAAATCATTGTTTCATTTGTTTTGAATCAATTGGACCCAAAACAAAAATAAATTTATTAAAACAAAATTCAAAACATTCCAAAAATTCATTATACAAAATTTTTAAACAACTTTTAGGCAATGAAAAAATTTTGAAACCACCTCAGCAGCACCATCACAAAACCATTGGCTACGAGTCGTCGTCAGATGAAATTTGCGCTTGTATTTATTGTGTCCGCAAGTTGAACGAATACGACTATGGAACTCAAATGGTTAAATTAGTTCAAAATGATATATTGGCAATTTATGAATTGGCTAAAAAAAAATTTGAAAATTTATTAGCATTGAAATTGGATCTGCCGCCGATAAAATTAGATGATTCTCCGAAGTCAAATTCTAATGTTGAAAATCAATGTGAACTTGATGAATACATGATAAGCAATGAAATTAAAAAAGAGGAGACATCAAAATCACCAAATGACACTTCAACAGATGGATCAGATTTAGCGGATGAAACTTTAGCAGCTATATTAAATCGTAAAAGAAGATTTTATCAGCCACGACTTCCATATTGTAAACATTGTAATTTATCATTTAAAAATCATGATGAATTTCGTGAGCATAGAAAAACCAGCGAGCATTTGAATAATTTCCAAAAAAATCTTTTTAAATGTTTAGAATGTAAAAAGAGATTTCGTACACAATCAGCATTAAATGCACATATTCCAGCACATAAGACCGAACTTCAATTGGCATGTAATATTTGTGGTATTAAGGTGTTGTCAAAATCAGCACTTAATGGTCACTTAAAAGATTTTCATCAAGATTTAAAACCATTCAAATGTGATCACTGTGATAAAAGTTTTAAATCAGCCAGTTCTCTGGTGCGTCATCAGCCAGCGCATACAGGTAATACCGATCTTAAATTTGCAGTTTCTTTTCTAACGAAATAAAAAAAAGAATGGAATTTATCAAGAACGTATTTTTATTTTATTTTTAGGCGAACAACGTTATTGCTGTGATGTTTGTGGTAAAAAATTTCACGAACCATCATCCTTTAAATTGCACAATATGATGCATCAAAATATTTTCACGAGTGAATGTAAAATATGTAATTTGAAATTTCGTTTAGCAAGTCATTTAAAAAGACATAATTTGGTCCACACTGGAGAAAAACCACATGTTTGCCCTTATTGTAATAAATCATTTGCTATGCGTTACAATATGAATTTACATATTCGAAAAATTCATAAGTGCATTAATGAGAATGAGATCCGATGTGACAGGTGTAATTTGGTATTTATGAAAAGAGTTTTATATGCCAGACATTTGAATTCAAATTGTGCCGAAAAAGAAGGTGGAAAAAATCCTGATGAGGAGGATAATAAAAATGAAAAAATAAATTTAAATGCAAAAAATTTTGTTGGATATTTAAATGGGCCTAATGTGCAATTTTGAACCAGTTTGAAGTGAATGATAAAAAAGAAATTTAGTTGAAAACTTTGATTAATCGATTTAGGTTTTAAAAATATAACATTGTTTCACACATTTTGAAACGTGATAATTAGTTAGATGACTCAATTTATTTTAATTTACTTTAAATAAGAACTAACTATGTTTTTGCGAGTGATGAAGCACGAGACTAAGCATCAAGGAATCAGAGTTTGAAATCAAAATTGCAGAATGTTTAAAATTCAGTATCAAGAAATATAAAATACATATAGGTACCTAATATGTTAAATATAATTATTGAAAGTTCTACAAAGATATTCTGTAAATATTAAAATAAATCAATCAGAAAAACGATCAAACATTTCCTCCTTTATTAATTTTTATTTTAATTTATTGAAAAATTCATTCTACAAAAAAAACTTCTTATAGGTACCTAATTGACAAAATGAAAACAAAATTATAAAATAAAATATTATCTTCATCAAGATAAAATAATGCCTCTGTTTCTTTCTAATTTATGTTTTTTACACTTTGTTTCTAATAAACGAGAATCAATTTCGAACAAAGGATTTTCGTTATTTTTCAGAAATATTTACCTATTTTGTTAACAACAATATTGGTTTATCAGTTCAATGTGTCAGAGCTTTATAATTTAAGAATATTTATATTTAATTATATTTCGAGGTTTTAATTTAAAACCTGTATATCTTATTTATTTATTTCATTCAACACTATTCACTTTCATTAAATTATTCCAAATAAGGTGAAATCACTGACTTCAATTAAAAAATAAATTACTATAAAAGTATATTTCTCAGTATTTTATCATTTTTATTTTTTCAGTTTATTATTCGTAATATTTTTTATATATTTTATAACTAGTTACTATAATATAAGTATAATAGAAATGATAATATAAATAAAGCATAAAAATTGAATGTTTATTGTTTTAATTATATATTTTATTAATTGCAATTCAAAACAAACATTTTATTATAACATATTTTAATTTTAATGTTAATTTATTTAAACTTATTATTGGACAAAAAAAATTTACTTTCCACAACGTTCAACTTCGCGACAACTTTGACTGGGAATCCCTTAATTCAATGTTATCATGTTATATTACATTGTACACCTATAGAAATACTACACTCTGTGTAAAAATGTCTCCTATTTGCTAAAATAATTGTGGTCTGATATTTCCTTATTTTTATTAATTTTTGGAGCTAATTCTTGAAAAGATTTGGAGCTTATTCTTGAAAAGATTTTAATGTTTAATAGTTTCGACAGTATTCAGGTTATGCCTTGGACAAACTAACACGATTAACATGTTCTTGATCAAGAACATGTTAATTTTATGTTTTTGAAGTAGTTTTCCCATAGTAATAAAAACAACAACAAGAACATGTTCTTGCGAAAACATTTTGTTATTAAAGGATGGGTTGAGTAATTTTTACAAATATTTCGTGAGGCAATATGTGGAAGCCATTAATGTTCACTGGGGTATCATTTTTGACGTTGACTTTGACAATTTTATGTCGTATTTATTTGTAAACAGATGAAAAAAAGTTTGTTATTGTTTTTTATTTTGAATTTGAATTGAATTTGTAGGTATATTGTATTGTTTACTTTTGTTTTTAAACTTGAGAAAATAAAAACAGATGTTTATCTGTTTTGTGAAACTCATTAAGGTAGTCTGTTCGGTCGATTTTAATAACATGTTTTTGTGCTCAAGAACATGTTTTTCGAGTTTAGTTTGTCCAAGGCATTACGTTAACCGTAACTGTTAAAAAAAAAATAAGTTACGGTTGCCGTAACTGTAGCCACTCCCTTATTTTTTTAATATTTTGAATTGTTCCATTTGTTTATTTTTGACACTGAAAATTAATTTTTTGTTTTTTTTACTGAAGCACTTTAAAGTATGATTTTTTCTGCAAATAGGCAGGTTATACCTTTTTTTTCTTAATTGTAATAAAACTAAAATTTCTATTTTTGTCGAACGTACTTTCAAGCTATGAAAAGAAAAATGGGCTATAAAGTGCAGTTTTGGGAACCACTCAGAATGGGCTGAAACTTGGAGGGGGAGTAGAGGCGGTGCCCAAAACTGAAATCAGTTCTTGGGGCAAACGCCCCATTTCGGAGATAGGGCCCCCAAAAGATTTCATACGTTTTGTAGGGAAATTTTATTTTTGCTCGATTTGCCGGCAACCGTATTCCTGTAGAAAATTGTCTAAAGTTACGGCGGACGTAACTTTTTTTTTTTTAGTGATTACAGCAAAGTTTTTTTGAGCATTATGACTTCTTTTTTAAATAAAAAGTTGTTATGCTGAATGGGGGACGGCCGCCACCTCCCCCAAACCCCCTAGGGCTTCTTTTTTTTTTTTTTTTTTTGCTTTGGCGCTTCGCGCTTTTAAAACTATTTTTGTATTTTTTGTATGACGATGTAAGGTTTTTACTTGACAATAACTTTCACATGTACACATAATTTATATTTTCTATTTTGTACACGTTTATAATTTTAATACTGTAGCCGAGAGGTAGAGTGGTAGAATGAAATGCTAAAGAACGAGGTTCGAATCCCGAAGAAAGGGTTAATAACTTCGCTACACTTCAGGTTACAAACACAGAATTCCATGTTTTGCAGAAAAAAATGGGTTCGTTCTGTGTTTGATACTTGGTTTGCCATATAAAAATTTTTTTTTTTTTTTTATGGTTTGAAAGTCGGTTCGACACAAACCTAGAAATTTTACTACATAGTTTTATTGCATTTCAAAAAAAAAAAGGTATAACCTGTCAATTTGCAGAAAATTTACAGAAAAAATCATACTTTAAAATGCTTCGATATAAAAAAAAAAATAATAAATTGTAGGTTATCAAAAAAGAAAATAAATTAAAATATTTTTAAAAAAAAATTGAATATTATTTTTATTTTACATTATTTCTTTAAATTAAAAAAATTCATTTTTTTTTTTTTAATTACGAAAAATTAAAATTTTATTTTACAAAGAATTTTTTTTTAATTTTACAAAGAATTTTTTTTTAATTTCAAACCAAACCATCTTTTATAAGTGTGTCACCCCATTCGCCAACCTATTTTCAAACCAAGAAATTCATGGTTGCTAACCTGAAGTGTAGCGAAGTTATAAGACAAAAAAAAAAAAAAATTAAATACATTTTTTTTTTTTTTTTGACAAAAAAAAAAAATTGCCGTAACTTTAAGCATTATGCCTTGTTCAGACAATGAACTCTGATCATGATAATCTTACTTTTTGTGATTATCATTCTTTTTTCCATGATTTGCTCATACAAAAAAAGTGTCATCGGAAATTATGATTATCGAAAATCATGAAAAATTTCAGGGATGAGTTTATAGTTTTTTACCATCCATGTTACCCATTTCCACTCATTCCTAGTTATTTTTGACTTTTATTTTTGACATATTTTCTTTATTTACAAAACAAAAAAAATTTGAGTAGCAAATAATATTTATGTTTTTATTTTGTTTGCTTTCATGTTGTTTACTTTTTTTGTTTTCGTTCATAATCGCGTTCACACACGTTTTCAAAGTATGATTATCTACGCAAATCATGATTACGAAATCATGATTAAGTCGTTGTCTGAACAAGGCATTACCTAAAAGTTACGGTTGCCGTAACTTAAAAAAAAAATAAGTTACGTTAACCGTAACTGTTAAAAAAAAAATAAGTTACAGATTAATTTTTTTTGCAGATGCAGCACAGCATCTGTATTGTATATGTTTATTGTTTATTTTTATTTTGTTGAAAAAGTTTACAAAAAAAAAAAAAGGAAAAGCATATTTATTCAATCAATAATTTCAATTTATTTATTTTATTTTTAATTATTTAATTCATATTCAACAAATACAATCAGGCGTAAGTCTATTAGATTGCTAGTTACAATAAACATACTCAATTTTAAAATAATAGCTAATAGGTACCTACTTACACTTACCTACTTAGCCTGGTAGCCAGTTAGAGTAGGTGCAGGTGCCTAAATAAAAATTGATGTCTTATAAGCAAATATTTGATTTATATTTTCTACTTTTAGAAGTGATTCAGCCAATAGTTTTGTTTTGTGTCCCACGATAAATGGGTAATTAATAACTACTTTCACCTGACTGTCAAACCAAGTAACAAGCAGACTAACGACAAAATTACAACCGTTATCCATCGAAGGTGGACGTGGAATAACCAACAGAAATCATTCAAATACAAATACTGGAAATTATGTCAACAAATTGTTACATTTGTTCTGAACCATTGAAATTGCCATTGTCGCCAATTTATTTGGCCAATGAATATTCAATGCATTCAAAGACAATTTTTTTAAAATTAATTGAAAAAATTTTAGGTGAAACTGTTAAATGGAATGATGATGATCCGAAAATTCGGGGTGCATCCAATTTAATGTCATGTGCTTATTGTATTCGAAAGCTCAACGAATACGATTATGCTCTGGAAACAATAAAATTCATTCGCAATGATTTAGTAGCTTTGTATGAAAATTCACATCAAGAATTTTTACAAAATGAAATAGCAATGTTAGAAGTTAAAGTGGAAGCTTTGATGAGCAACACAATGGAATTAGAATCAAATTCTGAAATTATGAAATCGGAACCATTAGAGACACTTCAATCACCCAAGCATAATAATTCTTTTTCTAGCGATGAGGATGATAATAAAGAGTTAAGTAATTGCATCCGTGAGAGTGATTTATTTTGTAAATTTTGTTCACAGAGATTTTTAACAGTGGATGAATTTAAAAAGCATAAAAAAACTGAAGAACATTGGCGAAATTTTCAACGAGATCAATTTCAATGTCCAAAATGTGACATGAAATTTATGAAACCATCAAACTTGGATGCACATTTGAAATTTAATCATTGTAAAATTAATAGTAAAAAGAAATTAAAAAATTTAAAAGTTCGTAAAAGGAATTTAAGAAATCGAAAATCACAAAAACAAGATTATTTGGGTGAGAAAAAATTTAAAACAAAGTTTATTTTAAAATCATAATTTCCATTAAAGTACTTTTTATGACAATAGGGGAAAATTTGAATCCAATATTAAACACCTTCATTGTGCCCTTCCAATGTATTTTCATAAAACTAGCGAAAGCCAAAAATTACGTTCTCCTTAGAGCAAAACTAATTTATTTAATAAAATAATCTCTAAGGCTAGTGTATAATTAGGAAACAGCTTTGTAGGAATTAAAAAAAAAAAATATGTTTTTAATGTACGAAAAAATTTATATATGTTTTTAGATTCAGAAAATTGTGAAAATCAAAAAATTACTTCGCCTGATGAAGGTTCAGTTAAATGTAATATTTGCAAATCAACTTTCAAAAGTTTTGGTGTAAGTTTAATTCTCAAATATGTTAAGTTAAATCTTAAGTTTTGTTTCATTTATTTTTATTAGATAATCATAAATCTAGATCTTAATTTTTTTTTCTACTCAATTTTTAGAAGATCGAATTTAAATAAAATAAGCAAATACTCTCGAATTTATTTACTGAAATACATAAACTGAAATTTCAATTTTAGAGTTTAAATCGACATTATATGGTTCATACTGGAGAAAAGCCACATGTTTGTCCTCATTGTCCCAAAACATTTGCACAAAGGTTAAAAAAAAAATATTTTTCTTTTCTGTAAAATTTGATAATTTTCTCTTTGTTTATTTTTAGGTATAATATGAATTTGCATATTCGATCAAAGCATACAAATGAAAAACCCTTTTCATGTTACTATTGTTCCCAAAAATTTACACAAAGTTCCAACATGAAAACACATATTGAAAAGAAACATTCGAAGGCAATAGAAAAGAACTGAATTCGAAGGCAATAGAAAAGAACTGAACTGGAATGTGGATTGTTCATTAAGTTCTCTTTGTTAAAAATTACATGAATGGAATGGAATGCAATGAATAGAAGTACATTTTCAATAGATTTCATTTGATTACTTATTTCTGTAGTTTTCATCTTTTTTTCGTTAGTTTTACAGCGAACTCTCAAGTAATAAAAACAATTTTAAATTATTTTTAATGTTTTTTTATTAATTATTATGATTTTGGTTTTGTGTGTTCAGAATTTTTATATTCAATCCATGATATGTAACCATCATTATCCTTATCTAATAAACTCATTATTGGATCAATTAAGTTTTGTAATTCATCATCAGTGCGAACAGTAGCTTCATTATGATTTTTTTTATAGTTCCCATCATCTGATTCTGCAAAAAAAATAAATTTTTTTTTCTTATCAAATGAAATTAAATCGAATGCTTAGTGAGCGAGTATTTACATAGCAACACAACTGATTTGTACCTTTTTCAGCATCAGGTAAAATTAAAATTAGTTTGGAACATATACAATATTAAAAAGGCTACTGATTAGAAAGTAAGATGGAGTGATAGAACAGAAATTTTGTTAGAAAAAGTATTTATAAAATCAAAATAACACATAAAAATAAATGGGTCTATATTTTTTAAATGTGTTGTAAAAAAAATGGTTCTTTATATCAAAATACTCGACTCAATAATATATTTAAGCATTAGCGATTTTGAAGACTCATATTAAAATTCTTTCGGTAATTAAGTTTATCTAAAATTCAAAATAAATTATCTCTTAACAAATTCTCTTACTTAGGGGAGACAATAGTAAGTGAGTTACATCATGTGATTATTAAATTGCAAAATTTAAAATGCACAATTTCCTATATTATTAAAAAACTTCGTCGGTAAAATTTTTCTTAAATAATAATCAATAATATATAATATATATTTTAATTTTTTTTTATTTTTCTCTTAATTTTTCAACTAAAAATATAAATTTTTTTGCTAGATATATTTATTTTAAATTTTCGTCCTTTTTTTGTCTACATAACAAATAATATTAAAAAATGTTGATGTTTGAATAATTTAATTAGATTGTCTTTCTAAGTAATTTATTAAAATATAAAAACAGAAAAAGTTTCTAAGTATTTATCAACTAACATGTAAATTCCAAGATTTCAAATAATGCTTAAACGATTTTAATCACCAACAATACAAATATAAAACCATAATACTATATTATATACTGTCATGAGGTTTGCAACTTGAACCCCCTAACACTTTAGCTTCTTAGTGCCATAGTATTACGTATCAGGATACTCTTACAGAGAATATTTTTTTTTATATAGCATAACATAACAACAATGATAATAAATGTAAAAATGATCTAAAATTTAAGAAAATCTCAAGTTCCCAATTATTTTAGAAAATTTTGCCAATAAAGTAGATAAATATATAACCAAAAAATATATAATCTATAGAACTTTACTCATTGCAAATTTTTGTCAACAAAAGATTGCCTCGCCCATCAATTTATGTGTTATTTTTCTGTTTTTTTATGTGATTTTTTTTAAGCCATGCGAGAGTTCGTTAGAAAAAAGAAGAATTATGTATATATACATAAATTTGCTGAAGAACAACCAATACATTAATGTCTGACGAGGCAATCTTCTAATGACAAGAAATTTGTTCCTAAGTGTACTTCTATAGATTATACATTTTTTGGTATAACAAACTAATAATTATTTTAAAAAAAAAAGTATTCAACTGGTCACTAATTGAATTCTCCCTAAAGTCATATATATCAGTTAAAAAAAACTAATTCCTTTCAAGCTATAAATTAATTTTTACTTGAACAGTTCATAAAAATGGGAAAAAACACTAATTTAACAGATGGCGACTTCTCAATCATTTCTGCGATAACCTTGTTGAATCATATCATACATATATTCTGGGAAGTCTATAAAACCATCTTTATTAAAATCACTTCTTTCTAATACTTCATCAACTTTTTCGCTTATATACTCATCATTATATGAAGTTGGACCATGGTGCTCATGATCGTTACTATCTTCTTGTTGCTGATCATCTTCTACGGAATCAGTGTTTTTTTTTTCTACAAATATTATTTATTTAATGATAATCATTTGCAATTTAGCTTTCCCTTTTAAGCTTTTTTTTTTATTTTATTTGCATTTACCAAGCAAATTAATTTAAAAATTTTTTATTTATTTTCAATATCAAGTGTTATATTTAACTCTTAAGAAAATCTATAAAATTTAATATTCTTAAATTCACATAATAAAATTAATAATGGTATAGAATACATATGTGTTGTAAAGTACTAGGTACAGATAACTTCAAAAATTGAAAAGCTAGTTTAGTGAAAAAAGGGAGTAGAATGGAATTTGTGTACTGAATTGAAGCAAATGATTTTGCAGTTAAAAAAGAAACTAATAATAAAATAGTCTGATTAAAGTCAAAGTAATCGATTTAAATGTAAAATACAAAATGTTTATTTTATGGAATAACAAAACTAATTAATGACATAAAATTTTATTTGCCTACATTTAATCTATGAGGATCAATAATTATTTTTATTATACTGCACAATAATTTAGTTAAGCTTATAAAGTTAGTTACCTATTTTTTGGTTTATATCATAAATTTAAAATATACAATTCAACGTTAGTCAAGCTTAAATACCCTCTAAGCAAAAAAGAAAAAATATATACATTTAGTTTTAAATTAAATTAAAGTTGCCAAGGCAAGAGAGGAGAAGTTTAGATGTTTTACCTTTAACTTATCCAACAATCTCTTTCCTATGGTCTCTAAAAGTAATTTTAATAATTCAAACGTAATAGTTTTTTGTGTTTTTTGTTTAATTTTCAGAAAAATATTAAACATAATTTTTACATTACAATTAATAGGTTTTATTTTATTAAAAAAAAAAGTATTTTTTAATATAAATTATGTTTGTATTCATAATATTCAATAAAACCATCTTGATTTTTGTCCATTAAATTAAGAACATAATCAATAATATTGACAAGATTCTCATCAGTATAGCTTGTAGGCTCTTTATTTTCATGTTTAGTATCACCAGGCTCAGTCCCTCCGGTTGTCTCATCATCTCCTTTATTTTATGTGTTAGTTAAAAAAAGTTATAACATAAAATTTGTTAGTAAATTCGTATTTTAACGAAATAAAATCAATTTTCATTATTTAAACTTTTTTTTTTTCAATTTCTCGTCATTTAAGTAATATGAAGCTCTTAAAAAACTTAAAAATGTATTTGAAATATATTACCTATTTAATTTTTTTAAAAACGTACTTACATAAATGACCTCGAAAAACTTCAATATTTTGTTTTACAAAATATTATTGTTTACGTTTTGTGTTATTCATTCTTATCAGTCAATTATAATTGATTCATAAATGATAACAATTACAGTAAAAAACTAAGAAAATTGCGTAAGAATTATGGTAAATTTTTATTTTTTTAAAATAAGCGTCTTCAAGTTTGGTTAATCACTGAACTAAATTGTTTCTGATTGCGTCCATTTGTTTATTTTTTTTCCTTTTTTCAAAAAATAATACTTTATTTGGAATGAAAATTGATCTTATAATTAAATTTAAAACTATGTTATGAAATTAATAATTACATACTTTGAACTAAATTACAAACAATACACACTTTATATTTACTTAAAAATACCATACCCAAGAAATAAATTTTTAATTTCTTCAACCATCACAAAATAGCAAACAATGGTTCCATAAACAAGAACATTATTGCCTGGACGTTTAAAATAATTTACTTATAATAATATTCGAATTTTACATAAAAGCACTTTTAGATTCTTGATCTTACTGGTTTAATAAATTATAACTTTAAATTTAAGCTCTGAATAGTTTAATTAATTCAGCTTATTAATACGGACCCCTGAGAACTGTTCAGTCGCCACTTAGGAATTATCTTTCTGATGTTCCCTTCATGAAAAAACTCAACCTTATATGGCATATCCTAAGGAAAGAAAACTATTTCTTCAAGAAGACTGATTATTTCAAAAATTGAAATGATATCTACAGGAAATACTTAGACATACTCAAAAAACGAGTATTTGAATTGAAGGCAAAGTATTTAATGTTAAATTTTTTTATGAATATTATGAAGCTATGTATAATTAAGCAATATATATAATAACAAATTAAACAATTCTGTAAAATTATAAATATATATATTTTTTTATTTTTAGTTGCCTTATTTTTTAATTTCTTACAAAAACATAATAATTAAATAATGTAAAACAATGTTTTATAATTCTCAATTGGAATTTTTAATTTGAAGATAAAATATTCGAAATATAAATTTAAAAAACAGAATAAATATTGATTTTGATCTTTTATGGGTTTTAAAATAATATTCTAAAAAAAAAAAATTTTAGGGAGTGTTTTTCGCAAAAATTATACCCCAAATTTACTTTTCTTATATCTGACTTATTTTAAGTATGGAATGAAAAAATTGAATGTATTTTAAAAATTTAATAAAATTTGTACAAAAAATATTCCCAAATTAAAGTTTGATCAGAAAACAATTCATACATAATATTTTATTGCACTATTTTTTTAATGGACAACAATTTTTTAGAAATAATGAAATATTTATGACTTTCATTTTATTCGTTCTTTCAGATTGAAAAAAAATTATAATTATGTATGACTGAATAGTATGTAGAAAATTTAATAAATTGTAATATAAATTAAACAAAAATATAATTAAGTACATAGAAAGAAAGAGATGATTTAGAATTCGATTTAATAAACAGATATTTTACAATTTATTCTATAGTATAATAAAATGGTGTTAGGAATGTGTTGTTAACATTTTTATTTTAGAATAACCATAAGAAAATCGTGGGACTAAATTATTTTCCTTGTAAAAATTAATTTTTTTTTTTTATTTTTATTTTAGGTTGCGAATAATTTGTTTTAAAATCTAAATATTCATTTAATAATAAACTAAAATTTTATTTATCAACCTAGGGACAAACATATAATTCAGTCACATAAAATTATAGATTATTATTAATAACAAGTGATCAAAACTATTTTAACAAAAAAATTATAAAAGTTCAGTGATAGAAAACTAATTCACATAACTTTGAATATTTCTGATGTATTTATTATTTCTATTTGAGTTAACTTTTAATTTAAATTTATCAGTCTCTTAATTTTACATTTTTTAATAAAAAAAATGCATAAAAAGAGTTAAATATTAAAAAATAGAGAAGCGAAATGCATAGAATAAACAATTATGGAAATATCTCAATTGATTTTTGATCACGTTTTTTTTTTTTTTTTAATTATTGATTTCCGTGTTGTTGTTGTTGAGCATTTGCTTTTTGTTGAGCCTTAATAAATTCTGGATAATCAATGAAACCATCTTTACTTGTATCATCCATTTGCAATATTGGATCTATTAGAGCAGTTAATTCATCATCGGTGAAAACTTTTTCTTCTACATGAGGTTTACCATCTTGATGAGGCTCTTTGCTTCCTTGTTCTATTTTTTTTTGTTAAGTTTTTGTGAATCCATTCGAAGCATGTGAGAAATATTTTTTAATTTAAAGCGATGATGTTCCCAAGACAAAATTTTAATAATAATAATTTTGTATTTAAAATATAAAAACCAGAAGAAATTTACATAAAATAACAAAATTAAAAAAAAAATATATATAAATTTAAAACAAAAAAAATAAATTACATAAAAACAAATTATTTTAGGTGCATGTAGGTTTCGATTGAAAAACATCCAATCGATTCAATAACGATTAAATTAACATCGATCGAATAAAAAATGTGATAAGTTTAGATTTTTTTTTAAATGTTTATTTGAATTTGATGATATTCGATTATATTTATTTTTAATATTGATGATTTAATATGAAAAGAAAAGAAATTTTGGTTAAAAAGAAATTAAAAAAAAAAAAAACAAATTAAAATTAGTTTAATTTAAATCAGAATTTAAAAAAGTAATAAAAAAGAGAAAATAACCGTGAGATTAAAAATGTATAAATTTATTTAATAATTCTCATGTTTAAGATTTTATTTTCATTGTTTTTGTATATTTGTTATTGTAAATATTTTACTGTCAATTCCAGAGAAATAATAATTTGTAATAAAATTTAAGTTAAGAAACTGGATGTTCGAAATTAAGTCAAATAAGCCAAAATTTCTTCATGAATCTTTTTTTTTCATCAAGTAAAACTTTCAATTTAAGTTATCGATTTTCCTTCAATAAACTAAATTGTCTAATAGCGTAGTACAACCAATAATTTAAATGTGATAGAAGAAAAGGAAGTAAGTAACCAAGGTCTGAAATTATACTGTATAAGTATTTAATTTTAATGTAAGTTGGTTAAAATTAAGAAATAATGTGAATCGAAAGAATCGATACTTAAACTTCAAAAAAGTTTTCAAAAACAATTTTAAAATAAAATTCAGATAATGAATGTAACATTAAAAAAAAGCAATGAAATGAAAATTTCACGATTAACATAAGTTAAAAAAAAAAATTTACAAAAAAATTTTAGGAAGAAAAGAAAAACCATAAACAATAGTAAAAAAATTCTAAAAACTTACCATGCCAATGAATTAAAGATTTAATTAATTCACATCCGTCTAATTTATTATTATTATCTGAATCATGCATTTTAAAGTAATGAAATTGTAATTCTTGCTCAGACATTTTGCTTGTATCTATCGGGACATCCATATGTTCAGCTATGTGACTAAAACAGAATAAAGAAAAAAGAATCAATATATATTTTATTACAAAATATTATTCTTTAAACTTGTGCCCAAGTAAGTAGGTATGACGGAATCTAGGCTATCTGCATAAATTTGATTTTTTCCTTTTTAAACTTTTTAGTGCATTTTAAAAAGAAATTTTTTTTAAAGGTTTTTTTAATTATGTATTCTTAATATTTTTTTTGATTAAAATGAACAAGTTTTTTTTGACAATATGTTATAATAGTAAAAGCCAAATAAAATGTAAAAGGAGATTTCTAAATAATAAAAGAGTTTTTCGCTTTTGTAATTTTATTTGCTATGGCTTGTAGAAATCACCAATACAAATGTATAAAAAAAATATATTTTGGAATTTGGAACCTTTGTAGTTACTTCTTCACTACATCTCAAAATTAAAAAATTAAATAGGAAATTTAAATTTATTTTTTAAAGAAAAATTTTAACTCTAAATTGGGCACTTTGATTCTGGTTTGTTATAAAAATATGTTTAAACAAATATCTTACGCTCTTTCGTGCTGAATGTTAGCATTAAGGATTTGTTGTTGCCCATGATGACCTTCTTGGTGGTGCTGTTGTTGTGCTTGCTGATGTTGTGGTTGCTGCTGCTGTTGTTGTTGTTGTGGTTGATGCTGCTGCTGTTGTTGTTGTTGTGGTTGATGTTGTGGTGGTTGCTGCTGATGTTGAGGTGGTGATGGAGGTTGATTAAATTGTACTCCTGGTTGTTGTTGCTAAAAATTAAATTAATTTTAATACTCTTTCAATTTATATTATTTATTTTACGCTTTTGAAATTTTTTATAAAAATTTCTATTCAACAAAATTAGATAGCTAGGTACGTACATAATGTTGTGGATTTACTCCGGGTGCTCCATACTGAGCTTGTTGTTGCTGATACTGAGCCTGTTGTTGTAAATATTGGGGATCTTGTTGGTGTTGATACTAAAAATTTAATAAATACGTATTTAAAATTTTATTTTTTGCTCTATTTACAAAAATTTGAATTCTTTCACTTTAAGTTGGTACTTAGGTTGGTAGGTAAATTCTTTGTGTTTGGGAGAGCACAGAACTCTTATAACTCAACGTGCGAACGTGATATAAAAAATTTAGTATGCGTTAGAAACAAGTAAAATATTTACTAATTAAACAGGTGTTAATTTTTTTAACAGCTTTTAAATGACATTCAATACAGCTTGTTAAATAGGTGAAATTTAATATATAAACAATATAAATTGAACACAAAAAAATGTTATTTAAATATTTTAAATCATATTAAAAATCCTAGAATTTGTACATTAAATAGTTATATAGGTAGGTAATTAGAAGTATTCTTTAGCATTGAAATATCTTTCGACTTATAGGGATTTTTTCCTATTACTAGCTAGTAATAGGTATCTAGGTGTATACCTAGTTTTATTTTTTTTTTTAAAAACAAAAAAGAAATGTAATTTAAATATTTGGCCTTGATAATCAAATTTCTTTCAAAAAAGAAATAAAATAAAAAAGTGAAAGTTAAAAAAATTAAAAAAGCTAGTTGTTAGGTATACCCACCTCAGCTTGTTGTTGGTAAACAGGTTGTTGCTGCTGAAAAAGAATAATTCTTGTAATATCGTTTTAATATCAAAAAATTTATTATTTTAATTAACAAAAAAGAACCCACGTAATGTTGTGGCGGCACACCTGGCGCCACTCTTTGACATCGAACATAGTCTAATAGAAAAACAAATAAAAATCCTAATAAACCTAAATTTATTTTCATTTTTATTTTTAAATAATGTTTTTTTTTTTATTCTAATTTTTCCACGTCAGTTCTTTCCAATATTTTGTTTTTTTTTCTTTTTTTTTAATAAAGTTTGAACTATAGTAGACTAGAGAACCACTTTGATAGTGATAATCTCTTCAATAAAACGCTGATCAAAAAACAGAAACCGACGAAACGAATTAATATGATATATGAATGAAGCAGGAAAAAAACTACACGTTGACAAATAAACAAAAAAAAATAACAAAAATCTATTTTGACATTTTTGCTTTAACGTATAAAGCAGAGTAGGATTAGTGTCTTTATTACATTATAAGGTGCACATCAAGTGTACATATAGGCCGAGTAAAGTGCTGCCTCTTGTGTTTAATTATTAAACCTACAAGTTATCAAGTTTGACGTATTGATACAAAAGATATGAAAAAATACAAAAATATTTTTAATAATTTCGGTACATGTTGAGAAAAAAATAAATTTAGGCTACGTGACCCACTCAGAATCGGCTGAAACTTGGAGGGGGGGTAGAAGCGGTGCCCAAACTTCCAAAACTGAAATCAGTTCTTGGGGCAAAGGCCCCGTTTTGGAGATACGGCCCTCCAAAGTTTTCATACAAAATGTATGGGAAATTTTTTTTTGCTCGATTTGCCCCATTTTTTTGTAGAGAGTGTAGGGGGTGTCCCACTGACCAACATTTGTCCGCTAAAAATTTAAAAAAGCAATCGCGGACAAATGATATTTTGGAAAATGACATTTGTCCGCTAAAAATTTGAGGCTAAAGTGCAGATGACGTGAACCAAACAGAATATACACATCGAGAGAGGGGAGTGGGGGGCGGCGGGCGGGCGGGTGGACTGGTGGTTGGACCAACCACCAGTCCACCCGCCGCCCCCCACCCCTTCTCTTTAAGGGGCAAATCGGGCAAAAAAAAAAAATTGCATGTACAAAATGTATGAACAATTTGGGGGGACTCTACCCCTCTTCCCTTTTCCAAGCTTCAGACGATTCTGAGTGGTTCACGTAATCTGCAGTATCTCCAAAATTGAAAAATCAATCGCGGACAAATGATATTTTGCAAAATGTCATTTGTCCACTAAAAAAACTGAAAAATCAATCGCGGACAAATGACATTTTGCAAAATGACATTTGTCCGCTAAAAATTAAAAATTTCAATCGCGGACAAATGACATTTTGCAAAATGACATTTGTCCGCTAAAAATTCGAAAATTCAATCGCGGACAAATGTCATTTTGCAAAATGTCATTTGTCCGCTAATTTTGGGACATTTGACGGTCAAAGAAATTATAAATCAAGAATGGCTTTGAATTTTTTGCCCCTTTCTTTTTTCATATATATTTATTTAAAGAAAGAGAAAAAGCTAGGGGGTCAAGTTTTTGTTTGCAATGATGTTCCCAAATAAAAATAAACATCAAATTTTCGAGTAAAAATGAATACAATAGTTTAACATTTGTGAAAATAATAATTTTTTTTCCTGAAGTGAATAATAAATATTCATAATTGCAATTTCAATTAATCAGGAGAGTATGTTTTTACTTAATTTATTAATGAAAATAAACTATATAAACAAAATTAAAGAAAAAATAACATTATAAAATATATAAAATATATATATGTTCTTGAAAAATAATTTTTATGTTTTTTGGAGGATATTTTTTATAAAGTAAAAAAACCGTCCTTTTTTTAATTCATGCCAGCTTACCAAATACAAATATTTCTTTTCTTTATTATAGCTATCAAATCACTAGGTGGGATAACTTTTGTACTTAAATAAAACAAAAATTTTGATTACAGTTTTTTTTTTTAAATAGAAGTATTGAATTTAATAGTAAGAAGTTCTATGTAAGATCTTAATTTTGAGAATCATATTACCGACGAGAAATGAGGAAACAAAGAAAATATATTGTAAGCAATTTATTTGTGAAAATGGAAGAAATTGTTTTAATCAAATATGCAAAAAAATTTATAAAAATTAAACTTACCTAAAACTTTACTTTTTAATACTTAATTGTTTTACTTTTGTACTTATTGTGCATTATCTTAATTTTTTGAATGTTTAGCTTTTTCGAGAATTATTTTAAATTAATTCATTAAAAGATTCCTACCAAGCTTTATAGAATTATTAATTCATTTCAAAATATTCTTTTGATAAGTTTAAATATATTGAATTAAAAAAAAATATATATATATTTTTTTCTTTATTGTTTTTTATTACGGTATAATCTAAAAGTAATAATAACATTCCTTTTTTATTTGGTTCACATTTTCTTTAGTTGGTTTACATTTTTTATGCCATCGGAGATTAAACTGGGAACATCATTGCAAACAAAAACTGGGGTCATTTTTTTTTTCATAAGGCCATTCTTGACTTATAATTTCTTTGTTGACGGTGGCGGACAAATGTCATTTTACAATCGCGGACAAATGACATTTTGCAAAATGACATTTGTCCGCGAAGTTTTCCATACAAATTTCATCGCGGACGAATGTCCCGCGGACATATGTCACGGCGCCAATCTTAACGCCAAGTTTCTAAATTTTTTAATTTATTTTTAAAATACCTACATTTTGTACTTGTATGAAAAAGGCATAAAACGTGTTACAAGGTATTGTAACTAGTTCGAACCTATTTTTTTTTTGCCGGAACTGTCAAATTTTTTCCACTTATAAGGCTGTCACACTTCGGCTTTTTAATGGCTTTTTGAAAAAGCTATCATCGTTGTGGCTATTTCGTGGCTTTTTCCATACAAAAAAAAGAAAAAAAGCTAGTTGCTTTTCAAAAAGAAAATCAGGGATCAAAACAAATGAGCTCTGTGAGAAAAAAATAAACTAACAATTGCATACTTTCAGGAAGTTGGCGGCAATTTTAAAAAAAAAAACGAATAAAAAAACAAAAAAAATTCCCAAAAAAAAAGGAAAAAGATATGACAAAACGAGAAAAAAAAAGAAAAAAAACCAAAAAGTGCAAGTGTGAACGCATTTAAAAAAGCCGTCATGAGTAGTGGCTTTTTAGTTGTAGTGTGATAAGCGAGTCACACTACAACTAAAAAGCCACTACTCATGACGGCTTTTTTAAATGCGTTCACACTTGCACTTTTTGGTTTTTTTTCTTTTTTTTTCTCGTTTTGTCATATCTTTTTCCTTTTTTTTTGGGAATTTTTTTTGTTTTTTTATTCGTTTTTTTTAAAAAATTGCCGCCAACTTCCTGAAAGTATGCAATTGTTAGTTTATTTTTTTCTCACAGAGCTCATTTGTTATTTGATCCCTGATTTTCTAGTGGCTTTTTGAAAAGCCACTAGCTTTTTTTTCTTTTTTTTGTATGGAAAAAGCCACGAAATAGCCACAACGATGATAGCTTTTTCAAAAAGCCATTAAAAAGCCGAAGTGTGACAGCCTTATGACTTTCGTAGTGGAAATTCCCACTTATTTTTCCGCAAATATTTTTAGTGCGAACAGGGATTAGTTCAATAATTAATCCACGAGAGGTCCCACCTAGCACCGTCTAATAATTATCAATAAACAACAACACTGTTCTTGTAGTTATTCTGATCAGCTGTTCTTTTACCACATTTTTTTCTTATTTTCGTTTTTGTTATTTTGGCAGTTTTCTGAGTGTTGAGTTCAATTTGGTTGGTTTTTCTTCGTTGTTTTAAGAAGATAGATGCCAAAAAAAGAAAATGTACTGTACTGCGAACGAAATTTATTAAAGACAAAAAAGAAAAAAAGATATTTTTTTCTTTGAATTGAAAGTGAAAAAAAAATAAAAATTAATTTTGGTTACTGAAAAAAAAAATTTTCTTTCATTGAATTTATTATTTAGTTTTGTGATGAAAATAAAATAAAAAAAAAAACCACAACAAAAGATAAAAACATTAAATTAATTTTTCTTAAAATTTTGTAAAGAAAATAGAGATTTCATTAAAATTTAAACTCCATTATTAAAAAAAAAAAAAAAAAAACGGAAAAGAAAAAAAAATTGGCAAGGTGAATCTGACGACGACACGTCGTAGTATAATGTTCTAACTTTAAGAATTTAATAGAAAAATTTTGCTAAGTAGGAACTAGGAAGAAACTTTAGGTGAAAATAAGAAAAATACATTTTTGTACAAAAAATACCAAAAATAAAATTCACAAAGATCCAAAAGAAATCAGGATTCACAAAAAAAAACCACTTAGGTACCTAGATATCTACCACCTAATTGAGACAAAAAAATTGCAATGTCTTCCAGTGTTTCGGATATTGTTGAAGTTATTGCTCACTATCAGAGGGGAATAGAACGTTGTTGCCAGAGTGGAAAAGATCCGGATGCTTCAAGGGTAAGTTCCTAATTATACCTATTACCAACTTATTTAAACCCACCTACCCTCCTATTCATTTTAATAAATTTGTAGGTAGGTACCTACCGTATTATCTAATGTTATTTTAATTTTCGAAATTTCAATGAAAAAAAAAAGAAAGCAATTTGATTATTTGAACCAAGAAAGCGGAAAAATTGATTTACCTTTATTTTTTTTTTGTCTTAACATTTAGGTAAGTAAGTAACCAAAAATTATGTTTCGACTTCTAGTGATTCATAATGAACAAGTTTTTGAAACATTTTAAACACAATTTTCCTAACTAGGTAACTACCTAACTTTTCTTAAACTTTCAACCGATCCTTTACTTTGCAAGCCAACAAATATTATATACCTACCTACCTAACAATAACCAATTAATATTAAAATAAATTTTATAATTTTAATTTATTTTTTGCCATTTTAAGCTTTTACATTGCGTTGAACGATTATATAAACTTCCAATCACAGTTGAGCATCTTCAGGCAACTGGAGTTGGGAAAACTGTTTATTCATTAAGAAAATATGAAGGTGAAGTTGGAGTTGCTGCAAAAACTTTAGTAACCAAATGGAAAGCAATGGTAGCCGCTCAACAATTAGAAGATGAAAGTGGTGATATAAATAAGAATAGAAGTGAAGATAGCGAAAAATCAGATGATGATGAAGATTCAAATAAGAATTTTAGAAGTTCTAAAGATAATCAAAAGCACATATCAGAATCAAGCCAAAAAGATTACAACAAAAATAAAAATGACGATAAGCATGATAATACAACATCACAAAAAACTAATGATAACAGACAAGAGCAATCTAACGAAGCTCATGATTTAAAAAATACACTTCCTAGTTCATCGTTTCAAAAACATCACACAGATTTATCAAATGGAGATGGTGGGCCAATTGATTCTGATTGCAATCCCATGGAATTAGGAACAGATAGTGAAGATGAAGAAAAACTTGTGATAGTTGAAAATTCTCAACAAGCAAAATTGAATGAACTAAAGAATGATTCATCTAAATCTGATAATAAAAATAATAACTCGAAAGCTTCATCTAAACATCATTATAATAGTAATAGTAGTAACAATAGTAGAAGTAAGCATTCAAAATCCGAAAGAAAACATGAGGATAACTCGAAAAAACACTCAACTAGTAGTAGTAGGCATAAGGATAGTGCGGGCAGTGGTGATAAAAAAATCTCATCTAGCCAAAAAGATTCAAAAAATAAAGATAAATATCGCAGTTCATCGCATGATAGATGTAAGAATGAACAGAACGAAAAAAATCACCCGAAATCTGACATTAAAGAAAATGAAGTGCTTAAAATTGAAAAATATAGTAATTCTAAAAGGGAAGATAAAGAATCCAAATCGAAAAATGATGTACATCGAAATGAGAATAAGCTTTCTGAGAGGAAGCATAAAAGAGAAGATATCGAAATGAAGGAAACAGATAAAAATAAACAATCGAATGAACCTAAGTCAAGGTAAGGTTTTGAAGAAATAAAAACATATTTCTAAAAATTAAAAAAAAATTTTCATAATTTTTATAAATTTCAGTAATAAATCCAAAGAAAAGGAGAAATCAAGACTCGAAAAACATAGTAGTGAAAAGCCTGAAAAAAGTGAAAAATCTCGTTCTGAGTCCAACAAAGATGCCAAATACAAAGATAAATCAAAATCTAAAGAGGACGATAAAATTCGTAGATCTGATTTAACAAACAGTGATCATGGAGACCATAAATCTAAAGAATCACGAAAAAAAAGGGTTGCATCAGATGATGATATCACAATTTTGACTAAAACCAAAATACCTAAAACTATTAGTGATGTCGAAATCGATAGTACAACCGGAACTAGTTTCGAGGAAGCTTTAGGAATGTGTATG
Source organism: Hybos culiciformis (assembly GCA_964007475.1). Lineage (NCBI taxonomy): Eukaryota > Metazoa > Arthropoda > Insecta > Diptera > Hybotidae > Hybos > Hybos culiciformis. The sequence goes on along the minus strand of OZ023274.1, from coordinate 53,099,868 downwards.
CCACCAATAAAATCATCAAAAATTGTGGCAAAACCATCTAAAATACCGTCACCTGTTAAATCATCATATTCATCATCATCATCATCAAAATCATTTGTTGCCAAAGAAAATAAGATTACTACTTCTACTTACAGCAAATCCAGTGAAAGTAAATCTATGGTACCCATAAAATTTTAAAATATTTTAAATTTATTTAATAATTTTTTTATTATTATTTTTTCAGGTTTTAGATTTATTGGACCCGAATGCAGCTTTGAAACCGTTAGACTCTAGCATAGTTTTAGATTTACCTATACCTACTATATCAATTTCAAATAATTATAAACCAATGCCATTAAATCCAACTGTAATGGAATGCGTATTTAAACAAGCTGCACCCCCACCACCAAGACCCAGATTAACGGATGATGAAGCATTACAACACGGAATTTCATCTAAGACTATGAGGTATATTATATTCATACTTTACTTATTTGAATTATTAAATAATAAAATTAATTTTATTTATTTTTCGCTATTTAGAACAAAAATATATTCAGGCATAAGAACCGGAAAGCTTTTTCAACCTGTATCACTATTTAATTTATGTATTCGGATTTTACAAAAAAATATTGACTGTAAGATATTACTAAAAAATAGTTAGTAGAAGAAATTATTATTATATTAATTTTTTTTTTTTTTTCAGGTCTAGAATACACTGGAGGCGTTCCATTTGATATTCTTAAACCCATTTTGGAAAGAGCTACACCTCATCAATTAGCAGTTTTTGAAGAATACAATCCTTATTTAATGGAAGATAGTGACTGTTTATGGGAACAACATGTCAATAGAAATTATAGAGGGCAAAGGCGTGAAGAAATGGAATCTTATCGAGAGATGTTTTTCGTAAGTTATCTTCTTTATAACAAATTTATTTTTCGCTGGAAATGAATGTATAAATAAAACCCTATTACGAACGATAAATGATATATTTTTTTTTATCTATTTTAGCGGTGTAAAGAAGAACAAGAAAACAAATTGGATATTTTAACAAAAAAAGTTCGACATTCTCAGAAAGAAATAGCAGCACCAGTTCGAAAAACACAATTAGCTTATGTGGATAGTATGGTTAAGCCCCCTCGAAATATTCAACGTAAGCAAGAACAATTTGGAACAAGTAATAAATTAGTCGCAACTCCAGCAAGCCGGGTTACTTCATTGCATAGCGGAGTCCCAAATGCTACTAAAATTGGTGATGTTAGATTAAGAGTTGCAGCTACCGAACGAGATAATGCTCAAATTGGTAAGTTTTTTTTTTTTTAAATATTTACGTTGAAGCTTCTCGATAAAAATAATGTCTAATAAAAACAGTGAAAAATAATTTTATTAATCGTTTTTTTTTTCAGCTACGGTTCACAAACCTAAAAAGGCACCCTTAATGGCAAAAACATTACTTTTATTCAAAGGACGTCGTCGTTAATAGTCAATATTTTTAAATAATCAATGCATTTTCAATGATTTAAGAATTAAGTAAAGTTTTAAATTATATTTTTTACTTTTTTGATTAATAAAATCTGCTGTTAATGTCCTTTTTTAAATTAAAAAAAAAAAAGAATAAATAGAGAATTTGAAGAAAAAATAACTTTAGAAACTTATGTTTATTTTTTGGATTTAAAAAAGAAATCAATTAAAAATTTTTTTTTTAAGTTTTATTAATTTTCTTCTGAAATGTAATTTTTTATTTAATTTAAAAATGTAAACGTTGGATCGATATTTTAAAAATAAGAAACGCATATTTTTCTTAAAGTTTAAAAATTAAAATGTATTTTTTATTATGTGTAATTTGACAACAATATAATGTGATTGTTATTATTTTTTTGTAAAGCAGATTTACAAATTAAAAAAGATTATCTTTTTATAATTTTTTGTATTCAATATGGTGTGAAAGCGTAATGAAAATATTGCGTAAATAACTATTATTTTCATTTGTATGATAAGTTTTAAATTAGATAACTTATTAAAATAAATGTAGACATATTTAATATTTGTTTTTAATATTGAAATTTTTTTTGAACAGGTTGAGAAATCAAAAGTCTAACATCGAAATGCTTAAAATTTAAATCTTAAAATCGAATTATTTATAGGACAAGCTTTCAACTTTTAAAACCTAAAATGTAAAAGATAAATAATCAAAAAAAAAAAAAAACTAATTGATTAAAAATATTTTTTATTTTTCAAGTATTTTGCAGTATCAGTAGTCATACAGTACATACAGTAATTCATTCATAATTACAATTTGTTAAAATAATTTCAGTTGAGAAAATTAAATTTTAGGAAATTTTTGTTCGAAAAAATCTATAATTCAAAATTCACAAACTGAGCAACTTGTTTCAGGGATAACTATTTTATAGATATCTATCGAGATTAAATTTTTTATTTATCCAAAGTAAAATTTTATAAACATATCCTTCAATTATTAATTACAATTAGAGTTATATTAGTAATTCAATTGATTTCAATATTTTTCGACATCAAATTATTGAATTTCATTTTATCACATCTGGGTAAGTGTTCTTTCAGTAGAAATTTTCTTCGAAATGACCTATAACAATCTGAACATTTAAATCTCTTGGTTACTTTACTTTCAGTTGAGGATCTCTTGTCAGTTGGAGTTTCATTATGAAACATTCTAATATGTCGATTTAAACTTTGTCGATGCATAAAAACCTGAGAGCAATAATCACATTCGACTGAGTTGAGCTGTGTTGAATCTACAGTGTTACTATTTTCATTATAATGTTTTAATTTATGCAACAATAACTGAGATTTATAAAGTACTTTATAATCACATTTATCACATTGTAAAATTTTGTTGCTATTACTTCCACTAAGACTTATCAATTGATTGGAATCACCTGATTCAATTAATTTTTCAAGCTTTAAATGCTTCAATCTAAAATGACCTTTTAATCTGTCGAATGCAGTAAATTTAATCGAACAATTTGGACAAAAAAAATAACCTGATCTGAATGTGGATTCCTTGGTGAGATCTGAATAGCTGATAGGATTGGTATTTTTTTGGACATCACTACTACTACTTTCATCGGGATTGGGACCTTTTAAAGTTATCGCAACGCCATTGCTAATATAAGAACTATTAATTTCTGGATGGCAACGTTTTATATGCCGCTTGAAATTTCCTTTATAACTGATTATTTTTGGACAATATCCACATTTTATGTCATCTCTCGATGGGACATAACGCTTAACAGCATGCAAATAAGTTTTGGAATGGTGCTCGAGTGAAGTGAAACGCCCATAATTGCGATGACACGAAGGGCATTGAAATTTCCCATTTTTTAACTTTGTATTGGAGGGTGTTATTTCTGTTGAACCATTGTTAGTGATTTCTCGAGATTTATTTCCTTTTTTTTCATCAAATTTGAGATCACTACAAATGTCTTCAATAGAAGGCTCATCTTCGATATTGCCTTCATTTTCGCTAACCGTTTTAAAGTCTATATTAAAGCCGCTATGGAATTCTTGAGGATCATCAGAACTAGGTTCAATGTTAGAAAGTTTTACTTCGGAGTCATTTTTATCCACCAATGGAATTCCAAAACTTACTATGTGTTCAAGAAATAAATGATTTTTAAAACAATTAAAATCAGTAAAAATTTCTTCGCAATATTTGCAAAATAAATATAAATTCTGATTTTCAGCCAATACTATTTGACCGCATAGTTTTTGATTTTGAATTAGACTTCTTTTCGGAATTTTCATTTCATCGGGAAAAATTATATTTTCTGGTTCCCCAATTTCGTGAGCATCTCTATTATTGGCGGGATCTATTTGATCAGTTTTTGGCTCTTTTTTAATAAATATTTCATCAATTTCAATATTTAATTGATCCATTATGTCTACCAGTGTTCAATTAAAATTGATTCTCTTTCTTTGTTACTTCCTAAAGTCCTTTTATGTCTTTATCTTTTCTCTTCTGAAGAAGCTGGAAATGAAATTCTGAATCTGACTGCACGCACAAGCACGACATGGGTTTTTTAATTTTAATTTTTTGTTTACAAAATTTTGTCTACTTATATTTTACTTTTATCATCACTGCACATGACCAGGGCTGCCAGATGAAATGAATGAATTTTCCTCAAATTTTCAAGAAATTTCCCCAAAATAGACACTTTTTTAAAAAAATTTCTCAAATTTTTTTTTATTTTTTTGTGTACATACTAAAATTTTTTTTTGCCCTAAATTAGAAAAAAAAAAAAAATTGTATAACGGTTTTACTCACTTCAGTTTTTCCCCAAAAGGAGCTTAATTTTGCAAGATTTCCTCAAATTTTTATGCGGTACCTATAGGTTATAAATCAAAAAGTTTAGTTCCAACAATAGATTTTGAGCTCAACGTAAGTAGAAGAATATGGTAATGATATAAATTTCTTAAAATCATTAGGGTGAAAAAAATTTACGAGTCTTAAATTTTAAATATTGTTGATTGCCAACGTTAGCTAAATATTTCTGAATTTCTTCAAATTTTCCTCAGAAAAAAACATTTTCCTCAAATTTTTCCCCACGTTTTTTTTAACTTTTTCTTTTCCCCCGAAATTAAAAATTTCCTCAGTTTGGGGAAAAAATTCCCCAATCTGGCAGCCCTGCACTTGACACTTTCTACTGTGCTTACTGCGCTTACTGTTATATCGTATCGTTATGTCGTGAACAGACACAGAAACAATCACTGACAAATCCGGTATTTATCATAGAACAAGAAACGACGTAATGAAACTTAAAATATAAATATTGGAAAAATTGAACTCACTGCTCACCCCAGGAATGGTTCAAAAATGAAAGGAAAAGGAAGGAAAAGGAAGAAAAAGTCAACATTTTTTTAAAGAATACTAAAAAATATGTTAAGAATCTCAATATTTTTATAGTTAACATAAAAAAATTTGTAGTCTTTAATTAGTATTTTTATTTCTATTAAAGTACTAAACACAATTGGGGCGACAGCGACAACGACAGCGATAGCGACTATCAAAAAAAATAGAAACCATATATTTGTATGAGAATGAACACAATTGAGACGACTGGCGACAAACGACATTGTCGCCTGGCGACAAATTAGAAATTTTTCTATTTTGTCGCCAGGCGACAACGACAACCATATATTTTTTTATTTATTTTTCTATTTGTTTACTTTTTTCCTGTATATTTATTTCGTCGCCGTCGCCGTAATTGTGTTCACTCGAGTGATATCGCTGTCGTTGTCGTTGTAGTCGTCGTTGTCGCCGTCGTTGTCGCCCCAATTGTGTTTACTCCTTAAAGGTAGGTATTTTTAATTATCCTTTAAGCGTGATTTACACAATGGCTAAATTTGTAATCTTTTAATTTTTTCTAGTCAAACTAGAACGAGAAAGCGATAAATAAACAACAACAACAAACATGTGAAAGAAGTAGACAGAAATTTAATAATTTTTTTCCTTTTATAGCACAAAACATAAACAAATTTTATAGCAAATTTACATGCGGGTTACACTTGCTGAAAAAAAAATCATGATTATGATTTTTTTTAATGTAGTGTGAAATTTTTATGAGTCAAAAATCATACTGGCTTATTCGTTGTTTATAGCTAATTGACCTATCTGAAAAAATGATACCGTAAAAACCTATTTTCTATGTTATTATTATATTTATATTTAAGCAAATTTACTGAAAATGAAGATATTAATTTTATCTATTTTTCGTAAAAAGAATTTTTTAAAAATATTTTCAAATAACTAAGAAAATTGAATTTATTTTTTTTTTGATATCTGAAAAATTTTATTACTTCACAAAATTATTTTTTTGTTTCTTTTTCATTACGTTTCCTACCTAATATAATATATTTTTACGATACCTTTCCTAACAAAAATATTTTTTTTTTATATTTTTTGCATTTGATTTTTTACTTTCAGATAAAATTAGCTGTGAATAGGTTTCCGGAACATTCCTCCAAAAATTACTTTACTGTGGTAGCTATAATCAACGCATTAGACTTCATGTTCCAGATGCATTCGCTCCCTGTATAAATTTATAAATTTTAATATTTTTTCCTTATAAAATTTTTTCGACATGTTTTTTCTATTTTCTCTTTTTTTACTAGCCCTTATTATGGAAGACGCTGTCGTCTGTCGCCAAAGTCGTCTTTTAGAGTCGCCGACGACTCTTTTTCGTATTACGGAAGGCGCGCAAATTTCAGGTGACTGTAATTTACAAGGCGCCTTCAACTTGATAACACTTGATTTTTTTTGTGAATAACAGAAACACCTAAATAAAAATCAAAAGAAAACGTAAAAATTTCAAAAATTTTTGAAGCTAAAATTCAAAAAAATAGATTTTAATAAATAAAAAACTTATATTTATTTACCTCATTTTTCTAATTCTTGAGTTAAAAAAAAAATTTTCAAACTTTTTCAAAATATATTTTTGAATTTATTTTTTTTTTCAAATTTGAATCATTAAAATAATATACTAGTCGTCTAGTTGAAAGTAGGCGACAGTAAATTTATTAAAAAAGCGACAAAAGCGCCTTCAATAATTCGGATTTTCAATTGATTGTCGTCTAGTGTCGCCCAGGTGACTAGACGACAAGTCGCCTTAAGACGACAGCGACTTCCATGATACCAAATTGTCGCTTTTGGCGACTGGCGACTGGCGACGGCGACATCGCCTTCCATGATAAGGGCTACTAAGTTCTTAATTTTTATAAACTTCACCTTTTTCAATAAATATTGTGTAAATCAAGCTTAAGGAAGTTATAAATTATGAAATATCGGAAAAATCTATAGGAACCAGAAAAATCATAAAAAGTTTAGTTATTTTATTTATTTAATAAATAATTCACATAGATTTTTTTAAATTTCAACATTCAAATTCAAATCCCGTAATAACAAACCGCTTTTATTATTGTTGTTTGCACTTTCAAGAGTTTACTTTTTTCTTTGGCAGCCAAAAATTTTCCTTTTGACAGAAAAAAATCAACACTGATTTTTTTTAAGCATGATTTTTCATCATGATTATTTCTTGATTTTTTTTCACACAAAATTTCGCACATAGATTCAAAAAAAATCATGATTTTTTTTTCAGCAAGTGTAACCCCCAGGTTAGAAATACAATAATAATTTTTCAGAAACTATAAAATTCAAATTATAACATACATTTTATTTACGCGCCTAGAAAAAAAAAGACGTGAACTATAAAAAAAGATGAACTAGTTCATCTTTTTTTTTTTTGCTATAAAAAAAGATTACAAAAAAAGACACAAAAAAAAAAAAAAGATGAATCTGTTCGTACTGCTCTAACACATTAATTTTTGTATCTTCTGTCCTGTTTTGTTTTGGGATCTTTTTTTTTTGCTATTTTTAGCCATTGTGTAAATCAAGCTTAATATTTTTATTTCAATTCACTTGTTTAAATGTCCAAATAGCGCCACCTATGGCCATTTATGGAACGTAGGAGAACATATAAAATTTTTTTTTTCGTGAAATTTGTATGAAAATATGCGATTTGAAATTTTATTTAAGTTATAATTAATTAGTTAATTAATAAAAATGAATAGAAAAAATTTTGAGGTCTGCGGAATATCATTAGCAAACAATTCTATAGGTAGAAATATTTCCATGCATTACTTTTTCATCCAAAATAATTCTATGGAATAATAGAATAATGGAATAATAGAATAATAGAATAATTAGTATAAAGAAAGGCTATTAATGGTGTGGTAAGAAGTCAGTGTTGAAAATCAAAAATTTACCTCCCCTAGAACTAAAATTAGTTTCCGATGTTTATAAAAATTAGAAAACTAACTTTGATTTTTGATAAATATTTTTAATGCGAAAATTTTTTTTTAAAATAAAGTAATAAATTTTTGGTTTTATTAGACTATTATTTATTAGAATGTTTGTATTATTATTTTATATATACATATTTTATTAGAATATTTGTATTATTGTTTTATTATTGTTTTTTCTACAAAAAATTAAAAGGATTATTTTATTGTCCAGAAAAAAGAACTAATTTATTATATTGTTGGCGACTATTTTTTACTTTTTTTTTTTAATTTTCTGTTTTTACTTTCGCTATATGATTTAATTTTATTTTTATCTAAAACTTTTTTTTATTTTTTTATTTTTATCTAAAACTTCAAGGTGGGGGAAAATCGTAGTAACATCATCAAATCTAAGCCGACCAGTTTTAGTTGTTAGAACGGTCGGGGAGAAATGGTATTCACACACATTAAATTTGTTTCTACTTTTTTCAATTTCTTGTTCAGATAAGATTTGATTATTCAAAATAAAAATATTATATATCCATCGTTTTCTTAGTTTAGAATATTTTGGAAATCTAATTATTAAAAGAAAATCCTGTATTATTATCACGGTGGGTCAAAAAATTATGTGGTTCTTTGAAAATTTTTGAAAAATACATACCGATGGAAAGTATCTTACAATCTTTTTTCCAAACTCCTTTTTTCGGTTCTCTTGAATCACAATTTTTTGTGCAACCAGAACGTCTTACCATTTTAATAACTTTATTCACTATTTTCCAATTAAATATTTAAAAAAAAAATTGTTTAACCTGTTTCATTATTATGGTTTTATTATAACGGGAAACTATTCCATGCATTTTTCGTGGTGAAAATGAGTGGTGAAAATGAGTGGTGAAAACTTGGGGAGGGGGGGGGGGGTACATTTTGACAGTTAAACAACAACAACTTTGACTTTTTTATTTTTTCCATTTCGTAAGGAAAAAAAATTCAATTGCCAGGCTGTGATGAGAATGAACACAATTGAGACGACTGACGACAAACTACATTGTCGCCTGGCGATAAATTAGAAATGTTTCTATTTTGTCGCCGGGCGACAACGACAACCATATATCTTTTTTATTTATTTTTCTATTTGTTTATTTCTTGCCTGTTTCGTCGTCGTCGCCGTAATTGTGTTCAGGCTCAGACGCCGTCAACCCAACTTTTTACATTCGTGCCCGATTTTGGACCATTTTAAATCAAATTTTGAAAAAAAATTTCATTCAAAACCTTCCCACAGTTTCATACTTTAAAATGGTACATAAATTTTTAGAATCGGTTACAGATAGACCCACTCGCCGTCAAAATAGCCGTAAAAAAACAGAAAAATTGGAAAAACAACGGCTAGGTTGACGGCGAGTGGGTCTATCTGAAACCGATTCTAAAAATGTATGTACCATTTTAAAGTATAAAACAGTCGGAAGGTTTTGAATGAAAAATTGTTTCAAAATTTGATTTAAAATGGTCCAAAATCAGGCACGATTGTAAAAAGTTGGGTTGACGACGTCTGAGTCTGATTGTGTTCACTCCAGAGACATCGCTGTCGTTGTCGTTGTAGTCGTCGTTGTCGCCGTCGTTGTCGCCGTCGTCGCCCCAGTTGTATTTACATTAATTTTAAATCCCTGCAAAATCATAGAATAATTAGTATAAAGAAAGGCTATTAATGGTGTGGTAAGAAGTAAGTGTTGAAAATCAAAAATGTACCCCCCCTAGAACTAAAATTAGTTTCCGATTGCAATATTCCCCTTTTGTTAAAACTTTTTTCGTATAAACGGAAAACTATGATATGGTTTTTTCGTGGTGAAAGTGAGTGGTGAAAACTTGGGCGGGGTACATTTTGACAGTTAAACAACAACAACTTTGACTTCCTTATTGTTTTCCTTTTCTGAAGGAAAAAAATTCAATTGCCAGGCTGTGTGCAAAATACGCAAAGTATACAAGCGAATTGAACACAACAAAATTTTTTTTATTTGTAACTTCGTTCAGATGACAAAGTCATACGAAATATTTGATGTTTTTGATGGGTATTGTAAATCATCATCGCTTTCTTATTATTGGTCTTTATTGGTCCTTTTTTATCGGACTGGACTGGGGTCTCGGAATTCGGACATAAAAATATCAAACTACTATTATATACCTACTCTATTATATACTACACAACACAGTTCATTTAACTGACCGGTTTTTTTTTTATTATTATTATTTTTTTAAAATTAAACATTTTTATTTTAATAATTTTATGTGTGTTTATAATTTATAAATTTGATTAAATCAAAAAAATGTTTGCCTGCCATAATGCATTTAAAACTTCAGCCTCCAAATTGTCTCTTATTCCACAACAACAAATAGTTAAATTTTCAAGCACATCTTTAAATTTCCAACTATTCGGCGACGGTGATGAATCCAAGAATCAGGACATGGGCACTATTAAAAATAGAATGCAAAAAATTAATGTTAGAAAAAATGAAACTTCTGAAAAAAATCCATTAGATAAATCTGTGATTTCAGACTTAACAACTACAATGAAGATTATAATGACAGATTTCGGGCAATTCATTGAAAAACTTTCGCATATGGATGATGTGAGAGAAGCTCAAAAAAAAGTTTTGAATATTAAAGTAAGTAAGATGTGAGTGAGTGTACACATAATGTACCTAGGTACCTATATTGTACATTTTTCCATTTTTATTTGTTGAATATTGCCGACCTACACGTAGTTAAGCCTAATTAGTTTTTATGTGGCCATACATTTTTATAAGTTCCGTGATTTTTGATTTTATAACTAAGAATATTCAAATATTTGAGATTTCGTTCAAATAGTTCCATTAATCTAATTTGTGATTATTAATAATGTAGTGGCAGATAGGTGTTCTGAATTTCGTGTACTTAGAGCCTGTTCACTTATTAGCGATTATTGAAAAAATTGTAATCGGATTTAATATTCCAGGTTTTCTAATTTGTGAACGACACGATTTTACTGCTGTTATTTAAAAAAATGAAATAATTTTGTCCTAAGGCCGTTCACAAACTCAATTTTACTTTTTTAAATTCTGCAAAGAGAAGTTTTAAATTTCCCATAACAAACTAAATTTGTAGGTCTACTTTTAAGTGAATTCAAAAACTAAAATTGTATAGAAAAGAAAAAAGCGGCAAAAATGGGTAAGAAAATTTGGTCGGTCACATATTATTATAAGTTTTTGATTTCAGTCAGCCGAATATTATTTTATAAGTAGTTGATTTTAGCAGATTATACAGAATGCAGAAAATTACGTCCTCAATTTAGAAATTGTGACATTTGTTTTACAGAAAAGGGAGATTTCTTTTTTTCAATCGTTTAATAAGTGAACAGACTCTTAGAGTCTGTTCACTTATTAAACGATTGAAAAAAAAGAAATCTCCCTTTTCTGTAAAACAAATGTCACAATTTATAAATTGAGGACGTAATTTTCTGCATTCTGTATAATCTGCTAAAATCAACTACTTTTAAAATAATATTCGGCTGACTGAAATCAAAAACTTATAATAATACGTGAACGACCGAATTTTTTTACCCATTTTTGCCGCTTTTTTCTTTTCTATACAATTTTAGTTTTTGAATTCACTTAAAAGTAGACCTACAAATTTATTTGTTATCGGAAATTTAAAATTTCCCTTTGCAGAATTTTAAGAAGTAAAATTGAATTTGTGAACGGCTTTAGGACAAAATTATTTCATTTTTTTAAATAACAGCAGTAAAATCGTGTCGTTCACAAATTAAAAAACCTGGAATATTAAATCCGATTTTAATTTTTTCAATAATCGCTAATAAGTGAACAGGCTCTTAGTATCTTTTTACTTGAAAATATTAATATATCGTTTCTTGGTCCTTTGATTCCTTATCATCAAGATGTATTTCTCTACTTTACATTCATTCATTTATCCTTTTTTATTTTTAGGATGAACTTAAATTAATAAGAGGTAATAAAGGGGATATAATATCGGAATTAATTTCAGTTCGTGATAAGATTCAAAACAAGCACACTGAAATATGTAGCAGTGATCGTGGCTCCGATCGTTATTTGAAATTGATGGAAGATGAAATGATTTTATTACAATTTCAAAAAAAATTGAATATTCAGTTTTCAAATTGTGATAAATCAGAGAGACAACGCTTTGATGAATTGACAGCGGGAATAAATGATTCATATGAAAAAGAAAGAATCCACACAAACTTTATAAAGCTTTTAGGAACAATAGGAGCTTTGGTTGCTTCAATTGTTACACTTATTTCGTACGTTCTGGGACATTTTTATTATAATACAAAATACGGTTCAGATATCAATAAATTGCAGAAAATGGTACGCTCCCAACAAAATTTAATAAATAAACTTAGCAAACAAGTGAACACTGAAAGTTGGGCTGGGTATTTTAAGAGGCATACTGTAAATTGTTATCGTTATTTCTATCCCGCAAACAAATAAACTTATAATAATAATAATAATAATAATAATAAAAATAAAATAATAATATTAATAATAATAAAATAATAATAATAATAATAATAAACCTAGCTTTTTAACAATATATTTTTGCTACTATCTACTTAGTACTTTTGTTATAAAACCTAATTATTATGTTCCAAGCTCTTAATCATAAAATATGATCGTGATTTCTTATAAAGTAAAAAACAAAACGAATTTTATATTTTAAAAATTAAATCATTTTTAAGTTAAGTGTAATAACATATCAAATATTAAATTTAAAAAAATATTAAATTAAATAATATTAAGATTTGAAAAATTACAAAAATAAAGAGAAACTATTCTTCAAGTGTTTATATATTTAAACTAGGTATTTCCATTCAATATCAACTTAAACATATAAATATACATTTATGCCTTTCGGCTTGCCAAGATAACTCAGTTAAAACGGATAGCGCGGCAAATAGACAAATAGTTAAAACTTGAACGATGTCATGCCATCAAATGCCAAACTTAAACGATGTCAATTCAATAGTGCCATCAAATTTTTTAAGCATGTTTTTCTAGCAGTACACTGAACATGTCTCCTTTCTTTTGTGGATGAAAAATCATAAATAGTCGTTTTCAAAAGTAATTTCAAGTTATTTGTTAAATTTCAATGATTAAACAGGCGAGAAATTTCAAACAGCGCGAACGTAGTTATTTATTTTACGGCTCTAAAAATTTTATTTTTATTTTTTTGGTCATCGTCTTTGTGTGACTTACCCGTCTAATTTCAATATTTCAAAAGTGTAAATAAAAAATCTTTATTTGACAATTAAAAAAAAAAGAAGTTGAAATTTTTTATTGCATTCCAATCTCCGGTCGATCGGAGTGCATTTTTATATACGTATATAAATTTTTAAGTTAATTTGTAAAATGAAATTTATAATTGTGAAGAATTTAACAAAATCAAAAATATGTTTGCCGTCTATTTTTAATTTAAAATTTCAATCTCGCCTGGAAGATTGCTTGCTCCAGCAACAAAGGGTAAATTATTCTACGGCACCAACGAAAATTGAAAGATTATTGGAAACATCAGACAATAATAATCATGAGAACCGTGAAAGTGTTTTATCACAATTTAATGAAAAAAAAAATTACTTATTAGAAAAAAATAGCTCTGTCAATAAGAAATCAACAATATCGACAATACCAAAGGCGGTTGTGGCTGATTTTGTGCAATATCTTGAACAAATTTCACATATGGACGATGTTCGTGATGCTCAAACCAAAGTTATGGACATTAAAGTGAGTTAAAAGTTGAAATTAGTCAAAAAAATTAATTTGAAATCATTAAATTGATTTGGAAGAGATTTGGAAGAGTAACATTTTAATCTTATGCATTATGAAAATGATATTTTACCACTGAGCCTGTAGGTGCCTGGGGTCGAGTAGTTTGCCTGCACCAAAATTTGTGAAGCTAGTTTGCCGAAGTTGTCTTCTTAGTGAAAGCAATATTATCCCAATCGAACTTTCCGACAAAAATGACTAATGATATAAACCACTAACCTAAATAATTTATGTTCTCAAAACTTACATTAAATTTTTTTTTTTTAATATTTTTATATTTTAAGGACAAACTTAAATTAGTTGGTGATCGTAAACGAGAAATTTTATTTGAACTAAATTTAATTCGTAATGATATTCAAAAGAATCATAACGAAATTTGTAATAGTACCAGAGGCACAGAACGTTACATAACATTGGTAAAAGATGAAATGTCATTGCTGAAGTCTGAACAATCAAAAAGTACGGATTTTTCACAAGCTGACGAACTAGAGAGACAAATGTTTAATCATTTGACAACCGCAATTAATGATTCATATGAAAGAGAGAAAGTTCACACAAATTTTATCAAAGTTTTAGGTTTAGTTGGAACGCTAGTTGCATCTATAGTTACACTAGCTGCCTCTGTGATTGGACATTTTTATCATAATACAAAATTCGGTTTAGTTGCAGCTGATTTTAAAGATAGTGTGAACAAAACTATTCATTCAGAAATAAGTATATTAAAAGAAAGTTTACATCGGCAAGAAAATTTAATGAAAAAACTTATTCAAGAAAATAAAGGAAAAAAGAAAGAGGAAATTAAAGAAAGTTGGGGTGGCTATTTCAAAAGACACACTGTAAATTCGTATAGGTATTTTTTTCCCAAAACAAAACAAGTTTGATAATTTATAACATTATTATAATTTCTTCAAATGTTATTGTTATATAATGCGAAATAATTGAAGATAGAATAATTGTTGAAAGTGACCAATTGTTTTTGGAAAACAAATTAATTCGAAGTTTTTTTTTTTAAGTATTAAATATCAAGAGATGAAAGCTTTAAAATTTTTAAGGATGCACATATTGTAAAATAGATAAGATATTTTTTATTTTTTAAAAATTAAGATTAATATGTATGTTATGCATAAAAATAAATATACAGATCTTCAATCTCTACTAACAAATTTCTAAAAACTTAGATTCGATAAAATAATAGAAATGCATTGAAACTATATAATTTTCGCCATACGAAGTCCTTAGACAATAATACAAATACAACATCAATTTTATAAAGTTAAGTCAAATAAATCAAATATATAATTGGATCATATTTTTTGATAAAAATTTAAAATAAGTTCTTCTAAACTAGCTGAAAAATTCAGCCTGTCTAAGTTCTTTTTCGAATGTGTAAAAATTCATGTAACTTGCGAGTGTTTTACACAAAACTTCAAAGAAAAACTAACAAGCCGAAATTTTCAGCTAGTTAATCTAGCACATATCTTGAAAAATTTAAAGTATTAGTAAATTAAGACTTAATTCTTAAAGCACGCCAGTTTGACATTCAGACATTCTGTAGGAAGAGAATTTATGAATAAAATTCCAAGTTTGGTGAAAAATGACATTTTAAATTTTTAATGATCAATAAGAACGATCTAAAATTCAATGAAAAAGATTTTTAAATTTTTGTTTAACATTTAAATGTAAAAATAGTAAATTTATTTTTTCATTTGGTTAAAATTTTATAAAATTTTTATAATAAATGAAGTTATGATTAATTATAAATTTTTTTTTTTTTTTTTTTTTTTTTTTTTTTTATAGTTTTTTATTTTAATAGATTAAATTACAATATTTATTCACATAAAAAAAACTTAATACGGAAGTTTAAATTTTTTTTCGTATAATTTGGTAATTAAATTTTTATTTTCGAAATTAATATTAAAACTATGGATTATCTATTGAATTATCTGAAACCAAATCTGTTGGTCAAGTTGATGGGGCACACTTTTTTGTTGCCTTGTAAATGATAACATATCGCTGAGCAACTTGAAGGGGTGGTGAATAACCATCGGCATAACTGCCATCTTCAAATAGAAGTTCATATTCTTCAAAAGCAGTTTGTGGTAATTTATTTATTATTGCTTTATAAAAACAAGTAGTTTGGGGATAAAGAGCCATAACTAAAATAAAATTTCAACATAAAAATTTTTACTTTAATTAATTGAAAAAAAAATGTTTAACTTACCCATAGTTCCCTTTGGAAACAAAGCGTGTCCATCAGTTTCTAAAAGAAAAAAACTTTTATTAAACAATTAGAATCATTAGGTCAAATTAAAGAATTTATGTTTCACTTAAGTAAAAGTCTATTCTACCTGCACGAATGGACATAAAAGACAGGCTTAGATACCGTCAAACTGATATAAGATTTAGAAAAGAATAGTCAATTTATATTCATAATTGATTAAATCCTCATTGTTCTAATCTTTGTTGTTCAACATTGTTTTAATAAAAAAAATACGTACTTGGATTAGCTCTCATTAGAGGTAATGGAATTACTTTTCTTTTACTTAGAATATGTCGATCTTTTTGTTCCTCATCAATATCGTATACTTCGTATTTATTTTGATTGGTTAAAAATTGTACAACTTCAGCTAGAATCCAATTTTCGTCATCTTCTAAACCTTTTACCAGGGCTGAAAATGAAAAAAATTGTTTGTGGATTTTTTATATAGAACTTATTCGAGAAAATTTGTTTATTACCTGCCACCATATCACCAGGTTTGGCAATATAATTGGGTTCTGCAGGTACCGCCCCACATAATGCTGGTATTTTTTCCCCAGGTTTGCTTACAAATAGGGACAGTGTTTGGGCTGATATTTGTAACATTTTCATTAATGCCCCACGTCTAATTGTTTCTTTATTTCCAGCATTCCTAGCTTGTATTCGACGTTCATTGCGAATGTTTCTGATATCTTGGATTTTCATTAAAGCTTCACGTATCAGGGATTCTTCTTCAACAGCATCTTGTAATCCAATTTTATATAGATTTTTTAGCTTATGTGATGATTTGTCTTCATAAGATTGGGCACGTTGTATATTACTTAAGTTCACTTCATTTCGCCGTCGCTCATCTTCTATATCGTGAATTAATCCTTGTAAAGCCTTTAATCGTTCCTTTTAAATATATGTATAAAAAAAATCAATTTCAAGGTAATTGGGTTAGCCGAAATTTATTTCAATAAATTCTTCTAAACTATTGACCAAGTTAGATACCCATATTTGATTATTGGAAAAAATCTCGTAGGAAGGTATTAGGTACCCTGATAAATTTACAAGCAAATTAAGATTTTATTTTAGAAATAAGAGTACAAGAATGTAATTTGTTCAAAGTTTTTGGTATTTATTTACAACATTAAGAATGCAGACTTAAAGAAAATAATGCATGTATGAGTTATGAGAGAGGTTAGATACCTAATCATTCGACCAAAGAATGAAGAAGTATTCTAAAACTTTACTTATGCTTGTACGAAAAAAATGAAGTCATTCTAACAAGAAGCATAGTGTTGGAAGTTGAGATTGTCAATCCAATTCAGAAAGCTTGACCGAGCTGCTATCACTGAGACTGAACTAATGGTAGTGAACTGGAGTTCATGATAATTAGTTATAACATAGGTAGGATTAGGTTAAGGTAGGAAGGAAGGAAGAAGGATCAATACAACAAAAATCTAGGTACTTACCTGAATTTGTTGTGCGGCTGATTCTGCTGTTAGTGGCATTTTTAGTTTATTTCTAGATAATTTTTTATTGAAATAAATTTAATCTAAAAAAAATATGACTTTATTTTATTTTTATTAATAATAATAAAAAGGGAGTGTCGGTATCAGTCGGTTCCGGTTCACACAGACCGGCCGGGAAAAAATCACGCGATTGTCGTTTTTTTGCAATATTCACTTGTTTAAATGTCCAAATAGCGCTGCCTATGGCCATTTATGGAACGTAGGAGAACATATAAAATTTTTTTTTTCGTGAAATTTGTATGAAAATATGCGATTTGAAATTTTATTTAAGTTATAATTAATTAGTTAATTAATAAAAATGAATAGAAAAAATTTTGAGGTCTGCGGAATATCATTAGCAAACAATTCTATAGGTAGAAATATTTCCATGCATTACTTTTTCATCCAAAATAATTCAAAATCAAAAAGTGTATAAAAAAAAGAACTATTTTTAATTTAAATTTGAAGAACTTACCAATATTATTTAGACTCCAAATGTATGAGAATTTCCAATAATAACTTTTTTTTACATTTTTATATTTGTTATGAACTGAAAATTGTACTTAATTTTTTTTTTTTTGTTAGGTGTTTTTATATTTTGAATTATTTTGGATGAAAAAGTAATGCATGGAAATATTTCTACCTATAGAATTGTTTGCTAATGGTATTCCGCAGACCTCAAAATTTTTTCTATTCATTTTTATTAATTAATTAATTAATTATAACTTAAATAAAATTTCAAATCGCATGTTTTCATACAAATTTCACGAAAAAAAAAATTTTATATGTTCTCCTACGTTCCATAAATGGCCACGGAGGGACTGTCAAGACAGTGAATTATAAAGTAATTTAAAATCAATAAAGTGACATAAAATTTGTATGAAAATTGATAAATTTAAATTTTATTTCAACAATAAAATACTAATTAATTTAATTAATAAAATTGTATAGAAAAAATTCGACCTTTTTTTATTTTCAATAATTTCTGTTAAAAAAATAATGCAGGGAAGTATTTTTACATTATATATAATTGATGCACAATGATATTCCGCAGATGTTGGAATTTTTTCTATCCATTTTTATTAATTAATTAATAATTTATAGCTCCAATGAACTTATATATAAGTTCATTGTATAGCTCAAATAATAAAAATTTAATAATTTTCATACAAATTTTATTAAAAATGTTATGGGACAAATTTTGCCATAGGAGGCGCTATTTGGTCATTTAATTTTCTAGATGTCGACTGAGTGGGATTTAATTATTTAAATACTACGGAGTCGGCTTCAACTTTTGTTTCGGTATTGTTTTATCCAAATTTGTTTACTTTCCGCATTAATTTTTTTCATTCATTCATGACTTTTACTTTTCCTTTTAAATAAAAGATTCTTAATTTTATTTCTGAAAATAAAAACTAATTATAGGTAATAAATTTTTTAAAATATAATATTAAAAAAAATTAAGAAAACTATGCCGGAAAATATTGAAATCCAATATGAGCCGTCAAGTTTTCATTCACATACATTTTCAAGTGAAATAAATGGTACAAATTATAATTTTCGAATTTTGAAAATGATTGATTCGGTTTTTATTTACTTCGGATGTGCCAATAATGAAATCATAGAAGAAATCGGTGTTGCGATGCCATCAAGATTAAATTCAATGGACATAATGGGGACAACAGCTTTGGGGCCACAATTGGGCTGTGATTCACAAGAATTAGCAATTAAATTATCCAAAAGATTGAAAAAACAAGTGTATTTAAGTTGTAATGTCGCCGCAGATCGTATGTTGCGACCATTGATTGAAACTCGCCTAAGTGAAGAAATTAAAACGTATCCACAATACTTTTAAAAATTGTAACTCAGATCTATGTAGCGTTAAGAAACTGCATTTAATTTTAATGTAAAACTATGTTTTTTCTTTTGGTAGCAGTTCTAAAAAATTAAGGTATATACCTACCCATCAAAAGATGAAAATTAAAATTATAATTTACAAAAACCTGAATAAAATGAGATTTTATTGATTGTGCTGTCCGGGTTCGGGACGTTAAGTCTCTGTTTATAAAGCGTTATTTAAAGAAGCTGAGTGTTCACTGTATTGATATCTTCTAACATGTTGGAAGCTTTGCTACAAATGTACGAACTAAATTGAAAAACTTGCCTTCTAAAAGTTTTATTGCATACTACTCAATTTATATACATATTATATATGTAATATGTACAAAATTTCAAAATGATTAGAGGTTTAATGGGTTTAATACAACCGGATTGAAGTTCAAGGACTTGTTGACACTGTCACGAACACACCCCAAATTAGTATTGTGTCTTGATGCTAAGAGAGCCTATTTGCCTTTTTGGCCAAAATGTGTTCATATTAACGTTTAATGCCCAGGGCGGCCATTATGAATTACGATCGAACGTAATAATCTAACGAAAATCATATTTTCATTTCCATTCAAATGAAATTACAAATGTAAAATTCATTGAGTCTCATCAAAATAGAATTTGAGAAGAGAGATTTTTTAAGATTTTTACGTTCAACCGTGTTTAATAATAACCACTCTGATTTATGCCCATGCCCAACCATTTAAAAGTTACATTACAAAACGTAAAAAATTATATTTATGCCGGTTTTAACTTTTAGAAATACCTATCTACCTATGTAAATATTTATTTTTAAAAATGTTTAAATGCATTTTACACAAAACTTTTTTTGCCAATTAAACTGCATTTTACACAAAACTTTGATTGCCAATTAAACTTCAATTTTACTTCATGCATAACGCCTTGCATCAGTCATAAAAATTCTTCTAACTTTATTAAGCCGTTCAACTGCGTCAAGCGTAACTCCAGAATTAAGTATAGAATTATAGAAGTCATGGAAGTAGAGTATTAAAAGAAAATAACATAAAGGTGCGTCCACATACTAACGTGTACGAATTTTTTGTTATTTAACGAAATTACCTATTCGTCACGCCTATTTTGGATGCTCATTAACTCGTCATTAACAAAATACATTTGTGAAATATTTATACATTATACTTTGCGGGAGAAGCATAATATATTATTTGTTAAATAAACAATTTTGTTAAGCGTAGCCGAATTGTCACAAAGCTGTGGCGACTCGAAATTATCTTCGGCTTTGTTAAACTCAAAACAGAAACAGAATTTTTTAGCCCAAAGCCCCAAAACAAATTGGCAAAACTAAATAGTGAAAAATATTTCTTTTGTCAAAAATAAATTTGAAAAATGACTACCGATATAGAAATGGCTCAAAAAACTTGGGAAATGGAAAATCAAATAAAAACAATTCCAGTTTGTGATGAAATTTTTCGTTACAATGAACAGCAACAAAAACAATTTTTGGATTCGAAACCATGGGAAAAGGTAACTACATACATACACACACGATTCCTACCTCTAAATTGTTATTTTCATTTGCCATCATTCTAATTGAGTCCGTCCCTTCTAGACACTACCGTAGAACGATTTTGGATTACCTACACAGTAATGTTGACTTTTTCCTTAATGTCTGGTTTCAAATTCTTACTCGCACAAATTTGTTGGTTAATCCTACCTATTTCTTTTTCAGGATCCCCATTATTTCAAAGATATAAAAATTTCAGCATTGTCACTTCTGAAAATGACTATGCACGCTCGTTCTGGTGGAAATTTAGAAGTTATGGGTCTACTTTTGGGTAAAGTCGAAGATAACACAATGGTAAGTTGTTGAATTCATTGCCTACTTATAAAAAAATAAATAGATTAAAATTATATTGTATTTGAATGTTAGATTGTTATGGATGCTTTTGCATTGCCAGTTGAGGGTACAGAAACACGAGTTAATGCTCAATCACAAGCCTATGAATATATGTCACAGTACATTGAATCTGCTAAAGAAGTTGGTCGCTTGGAGAATGCAATTGGATGGTATCACAGTCATCCGGGATACGGTTGTTGGTAAGTTTTTTCTTAATTTTACGGCAGGAATATTATTACAAAGTTTTGAATCATTTTATATATTTTCGTAATAAAATTTTCGAGAAACTAATGTCTTCCATAACTCGTGGGCTGAAGTTTATACAATAATAAATTTTTATTAACATTTTTTAAGGTTGTCCGGAATAGATGTTTCCACTCAAATGTTAAATCAAAATTTCCAAGAGCCTTTTGTGGCTATTGTAGTTGATCCAGTTAGAACTATTTCAGCAGGCAAAGTTAATTTAGGTGCTTTCAGAACTTATCCAAAAGGATACAAGCCACCAAATGAAGAGCCATCTGAATATCAAACAATTCCATTGAATAAAATTGAAGATTTTGGTGTCCATTGCAAACAATATTACGCTTTAGAAGTCAGCTATTTTAAGTCTGCATTGGATCAACGACTTTTAAATTCTTTATGGAATAAGTATTGGGTTAATACATTAGCAAGTTCAGGAATTTTAAGCAATGCTGATTACACCACAGGGCAAATTTTTGATTTGTCAGAAAAATTGGAACAAAGTGAGACAACTTTAGGCGGACCGTTTGTTCTATCAAGTAAATTTTTTTAATTGAATTAAAAAATAAAATTTGTATTTACTTAACTATTTTTTAGATGAAATGAACGAAAAGCGGGCTGAAGATAAACTGTCAAAAGCGGTTAAAGATTGTTCTCGTGCTTCAATTGAGTTAATTCATGGTTTAATGGCTCAAATTGCTAAAGATAAATTATTTAATCAGGTTGGAGCTGGGAAAATTTGAACTGTGATTCAAAAATAATTTTTTTTTATAAATTAATTTAAATATACTGTTTGGATTAAAAAAATTAAATAAATATAATTGATTTTCAATATTTAGTTAGATTATGACAAAATAATTAATAAGATAATTCACTCTTTGGTTCAAATATTTATATTTCAAGCGAGTTCATAGTTTTCAATTAGATTTTGTCTAATTTTTAGTAATACATTTTTCGAAGTATGATATAAATTTTACGAAATATGAAAATTATAGAGGCCAAATTGTTTTATAAATGCGTATTCCTGTTTGAATATTTGTCCACTTTCTTATACAAATGTTTAAATGATTTAGTCTTCTATATAGATATACATTTTGATATATGAATAAATATTATTAAAGTGTATAAATAATTACAAGCTTATATTTTAAAAAAATCAATTTATTCTTAAATTTAATTTATTTAAAAAAAAATTTAAAAACCAACTAATTAATTTCTAATGTTTAAAATTTTTTTTTAATGTTTTTTCCACATTGTCTTTGAATGTATTCAATCGTTGTAGCTCTTCTTGAATTTCTAAATATTCTAGGTAAGGTAATTTTTTGGAACCTAATAGTTGTATTTTCTCATTTATAACTCGATCAACTTCTTTTTGTTTTGTGAGAAGGTTTTCTTTAACAATTTTTGCTTCATTATCATCGTTTACATTTGATTTCATTTTATTGGATTTTTTTAATTTTTTGGTTGGTGATTCGTCCTAAAATAACGTTAAAAAACATTTACATTACACAGGTATTTTGAAAACTATCTAGTTATGCGAACGGGAACGATATAGCTTTTTGAGAAGAATGGCTATAAAAAAAGAAAATTGTAGTAAATGGTTATACTTCTGGAGTTGAAGTTGGTAGGTATAGTGTTGGACTCAATTGCTGGTTTATGACCACTTTATACCTACCTGCCCGTAACGCGACCTTTCAACTTTTTTACTTATGGTGTTTGTGATGTGTAAGATGGAATTAAAAAATTAAATATCATATGTCAACCAATTTCAATTAATCGAGTAATAATAGAGGTTCAACACATAGTTTTAATGGTAATGGTAAAGTAATTAAGTTTTAAGATAAGACTACTTAGCATGGATCAGTCACTGCCAAAGTAACAAATTAATTAAACACCGAACCGTAATAAAAAATACTTTTAAGCAAGAAACACAAATTTTACCGAATTTTTGGATTTTTTCGACTTTGTTTTTGACATGTTTTGCTTAAACGAAAATAAAAAGAATTCAATTCCAAGACAAATCACTTCGCGTGCTCACTCATCTCATGATGCTATCAAAAATAAATGTTTATCCAAAAATTACTTAAATTTGCTTTTATTATGACATTTAGGCGGCACAACGAGAGACGAAGCGAATAGAATTTTAAATCGAGCCGGTGAACAAGTGGCTTAAAACCATTAAACGCGTCATCAAAAACAATAAAAGTCCATGCATAAGTTTTTTTGTTCGGTTAAATCGTTAAATGAAATTTTATTTTGTGTTGTGTTAATGTACACTGTACTATAGTATAGTGTCTATATAGTATTAAATTAATTTCAAATATATTTCCATTATTATTCCAAAATTATGAGATTATATTTAGTATTTTAAATAAAATAAGTTTCTATTTAAAAAAAAAAAAACTTTTTAGAAGGATTATGCCCCTTTCCACAAAGTAAACTAAGAAAAATTTAATCATTATGGATGTACTTAATAATGACATCAAGGATTTTATTATTAAGTGTACATATTATTTTTCTTTTTTCGTTTATATGTACTTTATTTTTTACTGAAAAAATCATTGTAATGTTTATTTCAGCATAAAATATGTTATATTGCATATTTGAATAAATTATTAATTCAAAAAAATCCATAGTTTTTGTTTCGTCCTAGATTTAAAATTTTTTAAATAGGTACAAAAAGACAATACAAAAACGACTTATAAGTTATAAAACAACAATGAAGAAAAAAAGTAATGTTTTAAAAAGGAAATATGATGTACATATAAATACATTTTACTTCAAAGAAACAATGCCCTGCAGGGAAATTACAAATGTTTAACTATTAACTTTTTAAGAAAAAGTGAATTATTTTTATTATTTTCAATTATTTGGGGTCAGTTGTATAAATAGTTATACTTTTGGAATATTTGGCAATGTCATGGCTCTAAAGGGCTTTTTAAGAACAATATGTAGGTACTGGTTGTAAAAAGCTAAATAAAACCAGCTTTTTAGTTAATTCTAAAATTCAATTCTCTTTATTAGTTCTTATGGTTGCGATGGTTAAAGCTTAACTGACTTAATTACTATGACATTACTAATCTTATTCTATTTATACCTATACTATATTTTACATAATTAAGGGCATGTTTATACTTATTACACTCTTCCTTTTTTTTTTTTTTTTTCTTTTATTCTTCAAATCCGTACATCTTACGTGGTTTGACTTCACGACCACTTTTAGTTCTGTAGTAATTATTACAATCGTCTTTTTTCTTACTAGAATCTGATAGAAGAAACGGTGGCTCAGCAAGAGGGGATGAATTATTATCTAACTCAAAGTCACTCCCCGGTTTACCATAATTATTATCACTAATGCTAGAGTCACTTGATTCAATTAATTTATGTGGCTCAACATTTGGCACCGCGTTTGATCGATCAGATTCTTTAAATTCTAAACTATTCTTAGTGTTTGTTTTATTCTCTTTCGAACTATTTACATTATTGTTACAAGTATTTTGTACACTATTATTGTTGGTCTTATTTACATTATGATTATTAAAATTATTTACGTCCTTCTTACTTTTATTACAAACATCATTATTACTATTAACCAGACTATCAAATATTGGATTTTCACACAGTAATTCACTGGTATCAAAATCACTATTATTGGTTCTGGAAATAAATCGTCTATTCCTACGATAAAAATTATTAAAATTATCAGTTACAATATAAGATCTATTATTAAAGTTTCTGATGATTTTCCCATATTTCCATTCTTTTCCATTTTTTTTAAAAATTATTTTATCATTTTCGTTCAAGACTGGCAACAATTTTGCATTTCGATCGAAATAATGCTTTTGTGTTTTATATTTAAGTTCCAATTTCTTTTGAATATCTTTTTCTAACAAATTGTTGCGAAACAATAAGTTTTTTATGATAGGTAAACGACTTTTAACTAATCTACCGAAAAACAGTTGTGATGGCGACATTTGCATACTAGCAATCGGTGTTGTATTGTATTCCAAAATTCGATATTGAAATTGATCTACATCGTTTGCTTCGTAGCACCGTTTTAAAATATTCTTGGCAATTGCAACCCCTTTTTCAGCTAACCCATTACTTTGTGCATATCTAGGACTAGAGAATTTTAATAAAATGTTTGTATTATTAGCATATTTTTCAAATTCCCGTGAATTAAACGGAACATTATCACTTTTTATTTCCGTTGGGTAACCGTAACAACAGAAAACTTGATCAACTGTTTCAATCACATGTCGTATTGCTTTTTCTTTTAACTTTTTCGAGATTATGAACCCTGAATATGCATCAATTAAGACTATGAAATTATGTCCAGCATATTCATAAATATCAGTTGAAATCTTTTGAAATGGATATTGTGGTGGTGGTTCTTGCACCAAAGGTTCTTTTTGATTGTTACGTGTGAATTTTTCACAAACTTTACAGTTCTTAACTAATTCTGACAAGTCATTTGTCATGCCAGGCCAAAAGAATTGAATTCTTGCACGTGCCAAAGTTTTTTCTATACCCAGATATGGTGCATGAAGCCACTTACAAATTTCATGCTGCATTTTAGTTGGAATTACCAAACGATGGTCCTTGAATAGTAGGCCATTTTCAAAATGTAATTCACTTTTGTATTTATGAAATAATTGACTGAAGTCATCGAGTTGATGAAATGAAGGCCACCCAGTTCTTACGAAATTTATGATACGATTTAATTTTTTATCTTCTTTGACTGTTTCAATGTACTGATCGTAATTTTCTTTAGAAAAACATACTCGACGCACTAATGAATGAATCATTGTAGAGAGGTCTGTGTCAAGTTCATTAGTATCTGTGAGTGGAGCCCTTGACAAGCAATCAGCAACTAACATCTCTTTTCCCGGCTTATAGACTATATTCATACCAGGATATTTTAGCAACTGTAGAAACAAACGTTGTAACCTTGGGGTTACATCATCAATGTCTCGTTTTATTAGTGTTTCTAGTGGCTTGTGATCGGAGTGTACAGTGAATTCTCTCCCATACAAAAAGTAATGAAATCGTTGACAAGCAAAAAGAATGGCTAATAATTCTTTTTCTATTTGGGCCCATTTTTGTTCACATTTTGAAAGCGTCCTAGATGCATACGCAAAAGGTTTGTTATTTTGCAATAACACACTACCCAGCCCATCTTTAGAACTATCAGTTTGTATGACAACTGTTTGATTTGGATCATAGATCGCTAAAACGGGTGTATCAGAGATACAACTGAGGAGATCTTTTACTTCTTTTTCGTGACTTTTTTTCCAATGCCATTCAACACCGTTTTTTGTTAGATCACGCAAGGCTGCAGTTCTTTGCGACAAATTTGGAATGAATCTTGCAAGATATTTGAATAATCCAAGCAAACGTAGCACATCAGATTTATTTTTAGGTATTGGCATATTAACAATTGCTTGTATATATTTAACATCTGGCAACACTCGACCTTTAGAAATAATATTACCCATAAATTTAATCTGATTGGTTCTATACTGAATTTTTTGACTATTAAATTTAACATTATTTTCTTTCGCACGTTGCAAAACTAAAGACAAGGACTTATCATGCTCTTCAAATGTGCTTCCAGCAATTGCAATATCGTCAAAATATACCTCAACACCTGGTATATCCCCAAATATTTGAATCATACGATTTTGGAATAATTCCGGTGCGCTATTGAGTCCAAATGGAACTCGATTCCATCGAAATCTCCCAAACGGAGTCATGAAAGTAGTTAAATCGGAACTCTGTTTATCAAGTTCCATGTGCCAAAATCCATTGCATAAATCCAAAACAGTGAAAACATGTTTACCTGAATTGGTATGCAATTAGCGTCTGACCCCGTATCGATTTTGAATTCAATTGGCCAGTCTTGAATGACGTAACGTTTCTTCCATTTGATACAATTTATTTCCACTCTGTTTGGAAGACAATTATTTTTATTGTTTTTGTTTACAGAACCAAATTTATAAAAATTATCAAAGCTATCTAAACTACATAACTAAATTTTTACCTGTATCATTACCCCAATTAACAGTGTGAATAGTTTTGCTTGATTGTTGAATATTTTTGCTTGATTGTTCATTTTGCTTCTCTTTACCTTTACAATACTTGCCAAAATGTCCTGTCTTTCCACATAAATTGCATTTAACATTGAGTGCTGGACAATAACGCATATGTTTCCCATTAAATATTTGACCACAATTGTAACAATGCCGCTTAATAGGAGCAACAACTGCTGATTGTGTTGGCTCTGTCTTGATTTCTTCAACAACTGAATTGATTTCCGCTTGCACAAATATTTTTCGGTCCAACAATTGTTTATTTGCTGATGCAGCTTCGAAAATTTTACAAATTTCAATAATTTTCGACAATGGTTCTTCTTTTCCGTCTAATAATTTAAGCTGCAACTTTTTATCGGAAATTCCAATGATAATACGATCACGTAGCATTCTCTCAGCATACGATGTGTTACAGGATGAACATTCGAATTCACAATATTGTATTTGGGTTCGCAATGCCGTTTCAAATTCAGCGAACGACTGTTTTTCATTTTGTGCAATCATATTAAATTTGAAGGCTTCCATAGCTGTATTTTTTCTTGGTAAGCAATATTCGTCAAATGCCTTAAGAACATCATTTAATGTCCGTTCAACAGCTGTACTAACACTTGATTTTGTTTCAGTAGAACTACTTGATTGTGATTTTTCTCCCGTTTCTGTTGTTGACGCTGTGGAAGTTGCTGTTGTTGATAATTTACTTGTTGTTGCATTTAAAACTTGATTATTACCAAACATTCCTTCACAGCTACCATTATTTGGAAATAATGTATTAAAGATTTCCATACCACGTTGACCTATTAACCACAAGAATGTGGCTATTTTATTTTTTTCTGGATCGCTTATTTTGTTATTTGCAATTAAATAAATTAAAAATGATTGTTTCCATTTTGGCCAGTCTTTAGCTAAATCAGAACAATCCAATGCTTGCGGCAATCGCAAACCCATTGCTGACGCCATTATTGGCTACAAACACTAAAATGCACAAAATTTAACGGTTAAATCAAATTAAAAAAAAAGATTTTTTTTTTTTTTTTTTTTTTTTTTTCTGGAGTTGCACACAGCTGCACCTTTTGGCTTTTTTTTTTTTTTTTTTTTTTTTTTTTTTTTTTTTTTGTTACCAGTAATATTTTTCAATTGGTAAATTTAATAGTTTTTTAATTATTGTTTTTAATTTTTTCTTCTTCTTCTGACACCGTGTAAAAAGCTAAATAAAACCAGCTTTTTAGTTAATTCTAAAATTCAATTCTCTTTATTAGTTCTTATGGTTGCGATGGTTAAAGCTTAACTGACTTAATTACTATGATATTACTAATCTTATTCTATTTATACCTATACTATATTTTACATAATGAAGGGCATGTTTATACTTATTACACTGGTATGATTGAGTACACCCTTTGTAAGCTAAGAAACATTTTGTAAATTTGTCGTTTAAACAACTGAAATTGAAAGACATATAAAAGGCCAAAGTTGGGTTGTAAAAAAGATAAATTTTAAAGCTCCATAATAGTTATTAACTTGAAAGTTAATTTCAAGTAAAATTAAGACTTCAATTTTCAAGTTCATTTTGGAGAAAGTAAAAACAAAGAGCTGAGTCTCAGTATCAAACATTTTAAGGATAAAAGTATTTTATTTGGTATTTTCGTGAACGTTAATGTGGTACTTAGTTCGATCTTTATATTTTAAACTAAAGTAGGTACTTTAAGATATTTTTAATATTTTTTGAGTGATTAGGATATACTTCAAAAACTTTTAAGATATTTTAAATTTGGTTAAATTAAACTTAAAGATATATTTGAAATTGTTTAATGATTTGAATATGTTAAAAGTATTATCTATATTTTGTAGATTTTCGGAAGCTATTGAACATTATTACGTTCTTCTGTCTATGGTTATTCACAGGGCCGGCTTAAGCTGGAACCGGTGGATGCCTCTTGTAAAGAGCGCTTGTAAAAAAATAGAATTTTAGTCGCTATTTAATATGTCAAAAAAAAAAATATTTTTTATTTTTGAAGAAGTTTTTTAAATTTAAAAAAAAAATTTATTTTAAATAAAATTTCCTTTAAAAACTACCCGCCTTTTAGTTTTCAAACTGTTTAGTTTTTTCGCAAAAAAACAAAACAAATTTACTTTGAAATAGCCTACTATAATTAGTTTAGTTAGTTCGATTAAAAATATTAATGCGTATCCAAAACAAAATTATTTTAAAAGTCTACCAGTTATATTCAGTTTTCAATCTGTTCAGTAAGTGCAAACATATTTCACTTTTTTTTTTCAGTTGCAAGCGGAGAACGATCTTTTTCGAAGCTTAAACTAATTAAAATTTATTTAAGGTCAACCATTTCACAAGAAAGATTAGTTGGTTTAGCAATGATATCGATTGACAGTGATATATGCGACAAATTAGAAATACATAATGTAATTGATGAATTTGCAAGTTTAAAATCTAGAAAAGTGAATATCTAGATTCTAGAATGATAGTTTTGTTTGTTTTTATACAAAATTTTATTCATCGTATTACAGAATAATATTGTTTCAATAAAATAAAAAATATGAAAGCAAAATAAAACTTGTATTTTAGTTGAAAAAGAATTATTAATTTTTTAATATATTTTTATTACAAATTTAACATTGCCAATTGAATTATTTTAAGTCCTAAAAACCAATAAAAATGGGCGTCTAAAATAAACTTCCCGTCGGGGCGCTACTAATGCTAGAGCCGGCACTGGTTACTCAATATTTTTTTTTATTTATTATATTCCTTTTGCATTTTGTTTAATTTTGTTGTATATTTTACGTAAATACACTAACACAAGTGTTTTTTATGTGTATAATATATGGTTAGAAAATAATTTATATATAACATCTAATTCAGAACAGAATCTATTACTTGCGAAAAATTATTTAAGTCCTTAACAGGTTAAGTTTTTGAAATGCATCGATTTGGTTTGAAAGTAAAACTGAAGTATTAAAATTTTCATAATACTTGAAAAGAAAAAATATGTACATATCGTACCTACTTTTATTTTTATGAATTTTCAATACATTTTAGGTATAGGTATAGGCAAAAAAAACTGTTATTTTATTGCTTTCATAAAAAAAAAAAAATTCCTGTAAAAATTTGTTGTAAAAAATATTTGTAAAAATTCAAGTGATATGATTTTTGTTTCATAAACTAAATTAAATACTAACGATTTTATCTGTTTTGTTTTTTCGTTGTTAATAATTTTTATTTTGCGTAAAAAGATTTTACATATCATGTTTTTATATAAATTTCGTTTAATGAGTGGTTTATTTTCAAATGGGTCCAAGTGCATTTGTTTGTTTTGAAAACATTTTGTTTAAAAAAGGTAAATCTTTCTGCTGTTATTAGATAGTAGTTCATTTAGAAAAAAAAGTGTTGAATTTTAATAATACACTATCTTATAAAAAAATTTAATGAAAATGCCGCTTTTTATTAATTATTATAGTATAAAGTGCATATTTTTACCAAATTCTTAATTTTTTCTGTAATTCTTTTGAGTTCAAAAAATCTAGACGTAAACACTATACGATGTTATACTTCAACAGCGATGATACTTATCCTTTTTTCATTTAAAAAAAGTGTTGTTTACTGTATAAAAACACGATTTTGCGGTGTTTAAAGGCGCATGCCTGTTAAATTCACGAAAATATTCATTCCAATGGAAAAAAGAGTATATAAAATAATTTTTTTTTTTTTTTTCAAATTACTAAGTTTTGTTTTAACATCATCATAGCATAGATAATTTTCTCCAATATAGCCCAAAATCAAAACAAGATGCAAAATATGCTAAATTTTTTTAGAAAAAATAATTTAAAAAATATGTTTAAAAATAAGAGATTTCTAACTATAATTCAAATTAGAAATAGTTAAGCTTTTTTGAATGTACACATTTCAGGTTCTAAACTTAGATACAAAAAAATTATTAAAATCACTTTAGAGCTATAAAGTGCGTTTAAATTGAAAAATAAATTGAATAGACTAAGTACCTACTATATTTTGACAATGTTCTTTACTAACATAATGTTCCTTTTTCTTCCTTAAATAACTGACTGATGCGAAAAGCTATATTCGATTTTCCAAAACTTAAAATTGTAAAATGTACCTTTCTAAAACTAATTCAATGTTTTTTCCCCCATATGTTATTCATTCAATATTGGGTAGAAATGCACAAACAATTTTCCATTAATAATATTTATCTATGATATGAAGTTGAAAAAAAAAAGATTACGTTTCCAACTAATATAAAATAATTTACAAACAGAGAGAATTTTCCAAAAACAAAAAATACACAAAAAAAAACTAAAATGCATACATTTTTCTTCTCTCTTGCTTGCGTAAAAACAAAAAAAAATCGTATGAAAATTCAATAAAAAATACAATGGAAAAGTCATAGAAAAAAAAACTAAAACTATATACTAAAGAACAAAGTTTTCCTTTTTTCCAACAATATAATATTTTTCTTTTTGGTTTTTTTTTTTTTTTTACTTTAGTTTTCTACATTTATTTTATTCTTCTTCTACGTTCACAATTATTATTTAAAAGAGTATGAAAATATAATAATAATAATAATACAAAAAAAAAAAAGTCTGATAAAAATATACACACAATTTTGATGTGAAAATATAAATAAAAAAAAATTTATAATTTTTTATGTAAAGAAAACATAAAAAATTTTCATTCATTTGTTCAAAGAATTTCAATAAAGTCAGAGCATAAAATTAAAAATTTGTTTTTCACATTTTTATACCTAATTATTATTCTTCCCAGCATAAAATTAAAAAAAAAAAAACAAACAAACAAATAAATAAATAAAAAAAATTTTAAATAAAATACAAAATTAATATTTTCTAATGGTATTTTTTTTGTTAAAAATATTAATTCTTATGGAAAATTAATTTTTATGGTAATAAAAATAAAATTTTGTGATGGTAATTTTAGAGAAAATAAAAAAAAGAACATAAAATTTTCATTGACGGTATTAAATTTGATGGGCCGCGGAAAATATAATAAATTAAAAAATAAATAATAACAAAAACAAAGAGTAGTAAATGATAAGAGAAAAACTACAAGAGCGAATAATACCATATAAAATTAAAATTAAATAAACAAATAAATAAAAATTTTAACGAAAATCTTATTGTATATGAATGAAAAAATAAATTTAATCCCAAAATCCAGAAAAAAGAACTAAAATTTCAGATTTTTGAAAAATATTTTAAAATTTGCATTTTTTACGGGGGTGGTGATTGGAGCTTAGTTTTCCTTTCGTTTTTTTTTTTTGGTTTGTACAAAATTATTATTATTCCTCTCAGAATTCCCAACAATAAAGAGTTCTCTTCCTCTTAAAATATTCGTTTTTTTTTTTGATATAATTTTAATGCCAAAAAAAAAACAAAATTAAATAAATTAAAATGTAATGAAAAAATGATGAAGAAAATTTATAGGGAGGCAGTACCGGCTTAAATTAAAAAAAATATAAAATACCTATATGTTTGTGTACATATATAACGAAATTTATCTTCTGTGATGATTATTTTGTTTTTTTTTTTTGTTTTTTTTAGATATAAAAGAGTCATCATTTTCACATCAAAAAAAAAAAAAGTTAAATTTTAGAAAAATTGCTTTTTTTTTCAATTATTTTAAGAAATTTTAATTATTATTCTTTTTTTACTTCTTCTTGTTTTAATGGGACAAATAAATTTTTTGTCGTTTATTTATATTTTGTTTTTTTTTTTTTAATTTTTGTATTAGGGTTTACACTCCCCGTCAAATTTGAAAATAAAAAAATTAAAGTTCTCTATTTTTGCTTTGACCATTTTGTTTGTTGGTTCTTGGTTTAATTGTGGATTTTTCTTTATGTTGAAAACTTCCCTTATGATTTGTTTACTCGTAAAACAGAGACTTTAATTTTTTTTACTTTGGGTTAATGTTATTTTTAACTTAATTCAATTGAGTTTTCCAGTCCCATCAATAATTTTCAAAACAAATTTTCCTTCGATATTCTGAAATAATAATATGGTCACCTTAGTTAAATTGTTTTTTTTTATAATTAAAAATAATTTTCAACATAATTATGTTTACTTGCCAAGAAAAAAAATGTCTATGCTCACGCACACATTACGGTGGATAAAAGAATTGGACGACTTCCAGTTTTCAAAATATTATATTATTTGTTTTTTGTAAAAATGTTAATGTCAATCAAACAAGAAAATATTTAAATTTAATATAATTTGTTTTATGCTTTTTTATTTTATTTTATTTGTAATTTTTTGGCTGGTACCTAGTTTAATATAGAACATACCTTAATTTATATACTTTAGGTAAAGCTTTACTTCATGGACTGTTAGAAAGTACGCGAACATATGTACCTAATTTTTATTAAAAATTATGCTTTTTTTTTTTTTATAGCAATTGTCTTTATATTTTATTTTAAGTATAAAAGAAAACTTTAAATTTGATAAATCGAAAAGTTTAGCCCCACTTATGAATTAGCGGCAAAATTAAAATGTTAATTCAACTTTTTTCATTTCCCATAAATATGTCATAGTTAGATATCACTGTTGAGAATTATGATTTTTTTTTAAATTTGTTTTCCATATTTAAGCTCCAAAATCAGTAGCAAACTAACTTTTATTTATAAAGGCGAGCTTTGTTGTGGAGTTTAAAGTTTATTTAGCTGCTTCTTTATCTGTTCATAGTATAGTATAGACTTATAGAGCCATTTCTCCTAAACATTTAAAAATCCAATTTCCGGGCAAATTCATTTAAAAATGTCATTTTAACTTTAAAAAAAAATCAAAGTCTTGAATCCAAAATCTATACTTTCAATTATATCCGGAATTAAAAATTTGGTGGGAAAAATATCTCGTAAAGTTTAAGTTCAGCTTATAATTTTTTTTTTCTTTACAAATTAAGATTCAGCTTTGAAATATTAATTACAATTAATATCAAACAAAATTTCCATTTTATATCGTTTTTCAGTTTTTTTCAAAATCTACTCATTTTATATGTAAATAATAAATAAAATTAAAAATGTATAATTTCCTTAAAATCCGTCAAAAAAATAAATAAACAAAAATGTTAAACCTAATTATTTCATGTTTTTTATTTAAGGTAAATAAAATAATTGAATACAAAATAAAAGTGAATTAAATTTTTAATAAAAATAAATTTCACACAAAAAAAAAGGTAAGAAAAATATACTTTTAATTTTAAGACAAAAAAAAATTTTTTTTAAGCTTTTCAAATATTTATTTTGATTTCAATTCATATCTTTTTTTTTTTAGGTTAATTGTCCCCCCGGTTTTACTCTATTTTATTGGTATTAAGAAAGAAATTATTTATTTATTTTTAAAGAAAAAAAAAAAAATACAAAAAAAAAACGAAAATTGCATTTTTATTTTAATAACAAACCAAAAAACCCAAATATTCGCTGTGCTTTCAAAAGAAAACTCGCACTCACTCACTGTATCTCTCTTCATACATTTATTTGCTTGGAAATATTGAAATAAGAATGTAATATATGCTAAGACAAATAAAATTCTATCTATATACTGCATAATGTACCTATATGAATTTTGAAGAAATAATATGTATATAAATAAATAAAAAATAAATATTAATGTAACAATCAATGTGTGACGTGAAGAAAATAACATTTATTAACAAAATAAATTTTCTTTTTACAAAAAAATATATAGATAAATTAACCACCATTATATTTTGTTCTTTATAAAGGCATTATTTAACCCGTTCAATGCTGAAAAATGTATGCTTATTTTATTTTAGACAAATATTTTTATAATTTGATATAGTGGGTTTTATTTTGAATTGAACTTGGCTAATATTATATTATCTTTATGAGTTTTTAAATTTGTTAAAATTTTATTTTTTTTTTCTGGTTCCGATCTTAGAAGTTGCAACTTCAAGTTTATAATAATATTCGAATTAAGGGATCAAAAATTCCTTTTAGTTAGTACGTGTATGTAAATAGTTTAAATAAAGTAAATGTTTATTTATAAATAATTTTAGTCTATTTAATAATTTCAAAATTTCGACTTTCAAAATAAGAAGATACTGTTTTTTTACTATTTATTATATATTTCTTTCCGAACTGAACTGAACTGAAGACAATAAATCTGAGATTCTGCGTCCTTAAAGTATACACTCAAAAAAAATTAAACTATTTTCATCTTCCCATTTAAAAGATTGCACTGCTTTGACGTATAAGCTTATAAATCAAGTGTTAATTCCCATTTATAGTTACGTCTGATTATTTTCTTCATCAAGAATTTTTTTCTTTTTTTGAAAAACAATTTTTCAAAATTTTTTGTATTATTTATAAGTGACATTTAGAATTTATTTATAATCCTATATTTATTAAGAAAGTTACTTTAAGCTTTTGGTCAAAAATCAGTTATTGTTAAATACGTCTTAATTTTTTGTTTGGTCAGCAAGCAGTCAATGGTAAAATGTCTTTATTCTAAAAAAAACAGTGTATGTTTTAGTTTTTTCTAAAACCTGATAAGAATAAAATTTTATCATTTAAAACTAGTTTCGAAGTTGTGTTTAGTTATTTCTGATATAATTTTTAAATGGGTTGAAAAAGATTTCCTTTATTGTTACGAGATGATGTTAAAATTTCTATTTTGTTATAGACGTCTTTTCCAATAACAATTAAAAAAAAAATTATGAATTCAGTGCCAAAAAATAGTATTTTTGAAGTCACTTTTAGAGTTAATAATAATTAATTCAAAAAGACAAAATATTCTTAAATTGTAAGAAAATCTTAGAATTTTGCTTATAGCCAATTCTTTTCAACCTATTATTTCGTGTGAATTAATCTTTAATGTGTAAAAGGCTCGCACAAATTATAATATGTAAAATAACTTGCTACCATAATTTTTTCGGTAGGATTAAAATAGTTTTCAAAAATTCAGCTCTGTCGGACTGAAACTATGGCGAAACCGTTATTGCGGAGAAGAATTAGTCATGCAAATCTATACCATTAAATGTTGATAGGGTTTGCATTACAATTAAAGAGTTTGTTAATATGTAAAATATATGCTTAACATTTTCTTATTATATTGTAGTTAGCATACATAATATTTTTTCATGCGTATAGAGTATAATACGTTTGTTATATTCTTAGTTACATATAGATTAAACAAAGAAAAAGTTTTTTTTTTACTAAATTCCTTAAATTATAAATAGGTAAAAAAAATTTAAGCGAATTTCATGTGAAATATTAATTTAATACGCATAAATGTAGAAGAAAAATATTGATTTAATTTTACCTGCATAGAGATTTTTATTTTCATAAGCCAAAAAAATATTTGGTTTTGGAAAATATTAAAACAACAATGTGTGTGCGTGGGATTTTATGTAATACCATTTTGTGCGTTAATATAAAAATTTTCCAATGCACTGCAAAGATCCAGTATGTAAATTTTGTAAATTATTCTGTCAAATTTTTCGTTTTTCTTTAAAATACATTTATAATTGATCACCTACACATTTTCATTTAAAACATTTTTGAACTATAAATCTTTAAATTTAAATCTTTACAAAACAAAGGGAATTTTCATTACGTATTTTGTGAATATTATAATCTGAGCTTAATATAATACTAGCGGCAAACCGTAACTTGATTTTTAGTACTAAAAAGTTCCTTGTATTTTTATACTTAACACATAATGAAGGATTTTTTATTTCGTTGAAAGAGGAGTGTTTTTTGTTCAACGAAAAACAATGTACATGTACACATAAATATTTTCATTTTTGTAATAAATTTTCTTGCAGAAAAGCTAAACATAACAAGAAACGAACCTTCCCTGAATAAGAATATCATCTTGTTTTTTTTTGTAAAAAATATTTTCCAAGAATGGTATAGTCAGTACATATACAGTACCCGTATTATTTTACAAAATTATCTTTAAAAGTTACAATATAAAAAAAATCTATAAACATAACAAAATATGCATTGCTCCATATTGTGAACATATATATGGACTTTATGAGTACATTATATAGTTTGGCAACCAAAATTATAATGACAAAAAAAACATTAAGTTTTTAGAGAACTAAAATCTGATTTTTTATGTATTTTCCCGAGGAAAAACATTTTTTTTTAACTAGAAATAGGTACCTTTTTTTTGTTTTCTGATTTATTTTTTGTAAAACATATAGAAAATTGTCCTGATAACGATAAGAAAATTTATTATTATTATTTTTTATTTAAATACGAATGTATAAGTGTAATATTCAAATAATTTAAATTGTTGACTTTTAAATTAATTCGTAAGTATAAAAAGAAAAAACAGAAATTTATGGATTCAGTGCCAAAAAATGGTATTTTTTATATACATAAATCCCATTTAAGTCAATTAAAAAAGACATTTTTAGATTATAAGAAATGAAAATCTTAAGATTTTGCTTAACAAATCCTTTCCAATCCAACATTTTGTGCGGAATAATCTTTAATTTTTATTTAATATAGTTATGAGTATGAGGGGCTAGAACTAGTTAATTCGTCTATCTAGTTCTTAAGTGCCGTATACGCATTTTGGCACTTTTGGAGTTAGGGATTTCTTCATACTAACTCGAAGGCGATCTTTCGAACGTCCTTCTCGAAATTTCAATAGCTCCTTCCGTTCTCGAGATATTTTTCCCCTATTTGACGTATATGCAAATTGGAACCAATTGTTTGAGTCTTACAACTTCAAACTCAATTTGCCAAAAATACGAAAAATGCGTATACGGCACTTAAGAACTAGATAGACGAATTGTAGCATTATATTAAAATTAGATAAGATTAAAAAATCTGAAATGATGTAATGATTATTAAATGAGAAATTTGAGTTATTGGAAACTCCTTTTCGTTCGGTAATGTTACTGTGTTACTGTGTAATGTTACCCAAACACTGTGATACCTAAATACCAAAAATTATACGATTAAATTTTAAGCTTGTTTTTTTGCAAATATTTTTGTTCAAATTACTCTGAATTAAATACAGGACTCTAGGAACTTTTTAAGTGGTTAGTAAATTATTTTAAAAATTTCTAATAAACGAACGAATCGATCAATGCGATTTTCTCAGGCACTCCGTTACATTTTTAAATTTTCTTAAACTATTTCTTAAATTATTTGCATTTAGACATGTACATGTATTATTCAAAGCTACATTATACATATCATCATTATATAAAGATAATAATGTAAGTTTATTCATAAAAAAAACATAATAGGTTGCTGTCAAAAATATAAAAATATTTCCATTATAATAATAATGAAAAAGCTTTATTATATTATACAAAAAAAAAATTATGCAATATAATTTAGGGGTAAAAAAAAAAAATATTATCATCATATCAAGAAAAAAAACATGAAACTCATGAAGGGAAATCGTCTGCTGAGAAATGAAACAACGTATGACATTTATACGTCATTATTTGACAATTGCACCATTCGATTCCTCGTACTCGATTTTATAAGTACAACTACTTTGCAATATTCTTAATGTTGATTAAAATGGTTTTTTTAGATGAAAATTGTACGCTACTTGATATTTTTTCATACGTTTCTTTTAATTTTCAAATCTTTAAATTCAAATTACTCGAAACTATACTTTTCATTATACGTTGTTTCATTTCTGAGCAGGCGAAATTTAATGTTGTTTTTTTTTTCTCTAACCAAATCATAAAAATATCTATTCTTTTTTACATCAAATCCTGTATAAAAAATTGGATATGCCAAAATATGGTTTGAATTTTTTCTTCTTTATAAATAACATTCATATCATGCTAATGGGAAATTACATGGAAAAATAGTTTTTCATAAATGTTTATCAATTATGATTTTTTTTTTGTTTTATTTTTTATGCTTTTCTTCGAAGGAAAAAAAAAACAAAATTCGTTATGTGTATGATAAAATGTTATTTCTATTAAATTATTTTAGTTGTTATCATAAGTGCATCCAGATAAAACCAATATTTTATGGTGTGTACTTGATAACGAAATTTATTTTATTTATTTTTTGTTTTTTTTTTTGCGCTAAATTTTAAATTTTGCTTAGAAATTTTGGTACACTTAGTGCCACATTCATTATAATTTTAAGTTAAAACTTGAATATTAATTAATTCGATTAGTTAGTATATCTCGTAAATTAATGAAAATCGTTTGCACTTAGTTGTTATATGAAAGAAAATAAAATAATATAAAGTCAATCGTAGAACTGGTTAAAATTATTCTTAAAATTCTAATTCAATATTTACATATATATTTTCTTTATTTTAGCTTGTATAATATTTTCCAAGTTTTGGAATATAATATTTTATGACACCACAAATTATGTACAATTTATGTTTTTTTTTATATTATTGCTGTCTTCATGCATAAATATAACTTTTTAAATAATATTATTATGTGTGGAGAATTTAATTTAAACAATTTTAATTTTATTTTTTTGCGCCCTGTTAGCAGCTGCAGCACATTTAAAATTCAAAAAAAAAAAATTAAGGAATTAAATTAAATTTTGTTAAAAAAAAAGTTTATTTTCAAAAACGTACATATATGTACATAATATAAATATAAATTCAATTTACCGCAGATTTTAGAAAAATAAATTATTTGCATCTAAATTGTAAATAATTTTAATATACTTATTGTAGTTTGTAGGAAAATTTGGATAATTATATTTATATTCAAAATATGTATTCATTATAAATTTTCATAGAAAAATTTTTGGGGAGTAAAATAATTTATTTATGGTTTTAACTTAGTTTTTAAAATGTTAATTATATTATTTTACCCGGTCTTATCTGAATTTAATGTTTTTTTTTGTACTCATCATCTTTATACTTTTCTTAATTTTATACTATATGGTTTCTACAATAAAATTTATAATTATTAGGAAATTTATATTTTCTCCTAGTGAAATAATGGAATCTTATAAAAATATTCGAACGCTAAAGCCCTGGTTAAAAAGGAGGCTAGCTCAAAGAGATAAAATTAATTTAAATATTACATACAAATCTGATTGTTAAAATCATTTGTTTTGACATCATCAGGTACATCAAATAATAAAATAACCAAACAAAATTAATTGATTATTTCAGCGAAGTCATGATAAATTTTTTTTATTGCATTTCCATTAATTAAATAACTAAAAATAAAAAAAAATCGTGAAATAATAATAAATGTAAAAGAAATGCTCAAGATTAATGTTAAGCAAAAAAAAAATCGATGTTTTCATTCGCCAGCAGCCCCTTCTTAATATAAAATTAGGGATTGCAAATTTTGACGATAATAAAAAAATCGGAATTCGGAATTCGAAATTAAATATTTTCGGAATTCGGTCGAATTCCGAAATATTATTAATTTTTTTTATGTCTATACAAATAATAAAAATAACTTATTTGAGATAATTCATTGTTATTTATTGACTAAAAAATACTTTTTTTAAAAATAAAAATGGAACATACTGTAAAATTATGCCAAATTCAATTATTAAATAACAATAATAGTTAAAAAACTATATTATTTAAAACGAAATATAAACATAAAATTATTGTACAGAAACATTCTAATTTGGCATATCATTTAATAATAAAAAATATAAAATTATTGTTTTATTTGCCTAAAATATGCTTCGAGGAAGCAGAGATCATTTAAAGCTGCGTCTCCGAGTCTCGAACGAACTTTTGTACAAAAGTTACCTGCAATTGAGAAAGCTCGCTCAGACTCCATGCTCCATGGCGGAATCAAAATCAAAAGTGAGTAGGCGGACTCTAATATTTTGCCACGAAAGCCGTTCTCTTCAAAGAATTTCATTTCAGATTTATAGAATTAGAATATAGAATATTAATATGTACAGAAATGAAAACATTATTTAAAAGTTGGAGAGAGCACGAAAAAATAAATTTTAATTTCGGAATTTGCTGGGAAATTTTCGGAATTCGAAACTATATCATGAAAACGAATTCCGGAATTCTCGAATTTCGAATTTCGAATGTGCAATCCCTATATAAAATATTATTATTTTGTTTTTTCTTAATAAAAACCAGAATGTATGTACACTTCCCGTCACTTAGAACGGGACGATATATTTTTATAATTTTTGTTTAACACTTTTATAATTTCTTAAGTTTAACATTTTCCACATTTAAAGGGTTCCCTGAAACAACTTTATTGTAATGTTAAAAAAAAAAATTCCAAGTGACCGTGGCGGTTTTTTTAATGCCTCATCGTAGCAGAATTTGCAGTTGTGCCATTTGAAAGGCAATTCCATGAAGTAAATTTTGGAGCTTCGAATGTTGGTGCTTTGATGAAGGAAATTGTAAAAAATCATCTTTCAAATTCCAAAAAATAATTCAAAATTGCAGTTTTATTAATTTTTTTGCATTCTTGCACTTCTTTTTTAACTTTCAAAACGTAAAAAGTTGAACAAAAATTAAAAAATATAATGGTCCTATCTAAGTGACCGGCACTGTATATTACCCTAAATTTCATTAATTTATTTTTTATTATATTTAAAAAAAACACATTTAAGTATATGTTCTTCTTATTGTTGTTAAAAGAAGATGAATGAATTTTAGTGATTTTTTTCGTTCTTGTGCAAAAATATACACATTTTATTTTCTATATTTACCTTTTTTTTGTTATAATAAAGAAGAATATATTGGTATATATGTACACTAGGTATATACACATGAATTTAAAACAAAACTATATAATTCACAGGAACAAATATAAAATTGTCAATTCATATAAATAAAATTTTTTTAGCATTTGAATTTGTGGTTGGGTTAATCGTAGTAAAAAAGGTTGATCGCGTTTCCTTAATTGCGATACATTGAAGTTGTAAAACAAAAATGAAAAGTGAATTTTAAAATATAGCCAAGGAGAAAAAAAACTTTGTCTTCTGTGGCATGGATTTGTGTCCAAGACAAAGTTGGGTAACTACGATAGCCCTTAATATAACCACTTTTTTGTCTACGTGAATTTATAAACATGTCCTCAATTTTTTGATTTTTTTAATTTCTATAGCTAACTAAAGTTGCGAATAAGTACCTTATTTTTAATCCAATCCCATTAAGGAATAAATTGTAATTTTTCGTGACTTGTGGAAATTAAAAAGAATATATGTATTGTATGTGTTTAAATCATTCTTCGAGTTTTTTAAAAAGGAAAGTTATCAAGCCTTGTACCCTTCTAGCTCTTCAACTAAATGATAAAAAATAAAGGGTTCATTTGTCACAAAGAATAGTTCATAGTTTTCGATAGAGGTTAGGTCAAAGTTTCAGAAAGCCCGAATTAACGAATAATGAAACTTAATCATTGACTTTTATATACATGGTTCATGCAAATATAAAGGTATTGTCCACTTTATTTTTATTATATTCCTATATGTAAGCCAAAATCTCATTTGTAGCTAATTTGTCCTTTAACATTTTTAACTTTTTTTTTTTTTATAAACATATGTCGTGTTATACATTGTTTATTTTTCTATAGTTAGTTAGATGTATATTTTTTGAAAACTTGACAAAATCACATTATACTATTTTGTGTAGAAAAGTTTTTCGCACACAAAATTTGCATATAATGTGTAGGAAGGCATACT
This sequence comes from Hybos culiciformis, assembly GCA_964007475.1. NCBI lineage: Eukaryota > Metazoa > Arthropoda > Insecta > Diptera > Hybotidae > Hybos > Hybos culiciformis. Next base: position 53,056,751 of record OZ023274.1, on the reverse strand, counting down.
AGGTTTTATTTTATAAAGTTTATTTTGTTCAACAAAAACCAATAATGAAAAGTACAAATAAAATTATACGTAGTGCGGACGTTCCACAAAAAAAATAAATATATATATATATTTATTTTTTCCAAAATTGAATGATAGGATATATGGTTTACCACAAATTTAAATTAATTTAAATGTTCTTCAAACAAATTTTTTTTCCGTAAATGAAAAATAAAATTTTATGAAGGAATTATTTTTTTTTTGGTGGCAACACAGAAAAAGTTTAGAAATTTTAGTAATATCAATAATTTCGATATCTGCATAAGTCTTCATTAGAACATAGTTTTAATGAGAACTGTCAAGAAGACCAAAAAGAAAGTGAAATTTAGTATACTAAATTTCCCAAAATTTGGCAAGTACTCTTGACATCAAATCCCAGAATATCGAGTTTTTTTGTAAGACAAACAAGATAACAGCACGAGAATCTTAGGCCTGGAAAAGAATTTCATGTGTAGATCATTCATTGTAGCTTCTATCAATCAACGTTAAGCCAGTGTCCTTAACAATCCCCCGCTTATACATATGCAATCAAGTTATCTTCCTGGGGATAACCTAAATTTCGATGTAGTTATACATACAAAATTAATTGAAATTATTTGCTTCAAAATAGCGTGGATGACATTCGTGTGAATTCAAAGTGTAAAATTAATACTTGTAAACTTCTCAAAATGCGCCTTTTTTTTAGAAAGTTAAAAGGTTTAGACTTTGAAATGTTTTCTTTTTATGGTTTTTTTTTGTAATTTTAATAAGTTTTCTTTGTTATGTTTTTTCTTTTAAGACATAAAAATAAAAACTAAAAGATAATTTGTTTTAATTTATTTGAAAACACGAAACCATTAAGCTTTGTTGATTTTAATCAATATAGCAAATGGGAAATGACAGTTCTTGTATACAAAATCTGAATTACAAATAACATTAAAAATATACAATAATAAAAAAAAAAACTAATAGGTATACGAAATGATTTTCACCCAAGAAAATGTTTTCTAGAAAAATTGTTTTCGATAAAAAAAAATTTGTCGGTAAAATATTTATTGGATAAGTTTTTCCGTATATATTGTAAATATATATACAATACAAATATGTATATACAATACAAATATGTATATAAATATGGTCTATCTATCCTATATTAAATATGTGGTTTCATTAATTTATTTTAATTTCCTTGCCGCATATTATTATTAAATTTATTTTATTCGTCCAGCTGGTAGGTCCATCTGATAATCATTTATATTGTAGGGCTGTTTTTCATATATGTTATGTAATTCTACGGCCCATTCAGAAAAATAAAAAAGAAATAAGAGCATTATTGTTTACAATATTCAAAATGCTCCTATAAAAGCAAAATGCTCCTATTAAAAAGGTAGTTTTTCAAATATGTTTTTTTAATTTTTCCACACACCAAGTTTCGTTTGCTCTCAATATGTAAATAAGGCTTAATTAATAATTATAATCCCTCATAAGCTTTTAAGGTAAATATGTTTCTTGTAAATTTATTAATTTCTCGCAATTTTTGTATTTGATTCCGGTTAAATATTCTACATTTCGTAGTACTTTTTTCCTGGGGAATTGGACTCGTAGGTGAATCATCAGAATATCAAAGCATATGATAGTGCTATTTATGGCTCATCAAGAACAATCATAGGAAAATCAGTGATATTTGTGGTTGATTTGTTAAAAGTTAAAACATTAAAATTTTAACCAATAAATTTTTGTTAATGTTTTTTTTGTTATATACCGTAAAATTGGCAACATCATCATAATTTAATTCTTTTTTTAATATGTATTTAAAAAAAAATCTAATTAAACTTTAAGAAATTTTCCTTTATCAAGGTTTCTGATTTGTTGGTTTAATAAGCTTATCAGATACAGGGATTTTTCTTTTAACTTTTTTCTCGCATTTAAAGATTTTTATTATTATTTGCTTATTTTCAGGAATTGAAAAAAGAAAAATTTCTTACAAGTATTTTGTTTATTAAAATTATTTCTCGACAATAAAAGTGTTAAAAACTGTGTAAATAAATAAGATGGTTATATTTAATTTCTTGAGCTATTAATTTTGAAAGTGAGATTAGAAGCTGACGTTCTTCATAATTTTTAATTTTTTGCCAAATCTTGGATGGATACACACTCAGAGAACGACTGAAGTTGCAGTAACCGTATTATTGCCAATCGACTTATTCGGTCCTAGAAGCCAGAATGTATTTACTTTGCAGCAAGCGCTATATAGAGGTTATCAGAAAAATATTTTTAGTTACTGCGACCTAACACTTATGTGCTCGTGACCAAGAAATCTATTGACACAATCTAAAATTCGTTTTCTGATACACAATTATCAGTTTCCGTAATTACCAAATATGTTGACATGATGAGAAATTCGGTTCCCGTAACTTATATTAGCAGGGTGTACGACAGTTGCTTCACTCACTATAACTGATCTCTCCAGTTTAGGTTACCTTATATTCGGTTGCTTTGCATACTTCAAAATCGCAGCATGACATAAAAATAACTTTAAATTAAACATTTATGTTATTTTCTGATCCTGACCGAATCATAGAAGGTGTAGTATATCTACGTTATATTTCTAGCTTAGAAATACAATATGTGCAATTAATTTTAAACTCATTCCTTGACACATAAGATAAAAGTCAAGATAAGATAAATAAAAATATTTATTATCGAAGCATGAAATGGAATAAATGAGTTTTTTATTATTATTATTATTTTTCTTTTTTCTTTTTAATCCAGAAAATGCAATCATACATTTTTATTTAAAAAAAAAAAGGAACTTCAAAGCAAATGGATGAAATGTTCTTTTCTATTATTTTCAAAGGTGGAAAAACAAAACAGATAAACAGCAATGTTTATACGATTTTGAAAGCTTTCTTTGACATTTTATGTCACAGAAGTTATTTTTATCATTGTATATAGGTAGCTATATTGCTAGGAAAAAATAAATTGAAAAACATTAAAGAAATTATTATTATTTTTTTTTGAAGGGGTGAAATTATTTTTCCAGGACGAAAAGCTTATCTAATTAGTGTCTTATCGTTATCTTATGATTTTTTAAACTTAATTTTTTATCAGAGATTATAAAATTTATGTTCTAGTCATTGAAAATTATATAGACCTAATCTAAAATACGTTTCATCTGACGATATGTTAAATATGGTGTTTTTAAATAGGAATATTAGATTTGTTCATCCCTACGCTCATAATTTTATAAAGATTTAATGCTTAATTTAATTAATTTATCTTAATTTACCATGGCAATTAAAAAGGACTTACAGTATATTTAAATATACATTAAAAACGTTTTTATAGGTACATTTATAGTGTAGGTTAGGTACAAGATTTTAATATTTTTATTTCAAAAATTTCTTATTATTATTTCAATAATAATAAAACTATAAAACAATCGTTTACTTCACTACTAATAGCTTCAATATGAATAATTTAATTTCTATTCATTTAGTTAATGCTAGTTCCGAAGTTACAAAAAAGTTATGTTGTACGAAATTTTATAGAAGATGTTGTAATCAACCCCGTCTAGTGTCGCTTAAGCATAAACAACTATGTACCATGTACTATGTTCTGATAAAAACTTTTTTCTACCTTGAGCATTGAATTTTGAAAAAAAAAAAATTATCCGCTTTCGGTGGGATATCCCCAATTATAATTATACCATCGAAAATCCTTATTATTATTTGTTTTTTGTGGTTCATTAGGGATTTTTTTCAACAATTTTATTGTTTTTTTTTTAATGAATTAAAAATATTTGTAAAATAAAAAAAAACAATTGTGCATTCTTATGCAGATGTGACCTTAGTAGTTTTGGTCGCATATTTCGTATTTCCGTATAAAGCAAAGTTGGAAATTATCCTTCTTTTTTTTTTTTTGGTTTTGTAATTTTAATGTAAATTTAAAAAAAGAATAAAAATTTTAATAGTAGGTACAGTACATAGTTTTAATGTTATATATATGCATACCTAATATATATATAAATAGCAAGAAGGATTTAATTTTATATACCTAAAAGTGCTAAATGGAAAAAATAACGTAAAAATACTTATATATGACCTACATAAGTTTTTTTTTACCATTCATATTCATATAATGGTCAGTTTTAATAATGACATTTGAAAAAAAAAAAAAAAAAACAATGAGGGAAACAAGCTGGTTTGATAGGTAGGTAGGTATACAGAATTTGGATGTATTCATGCAAAAAAATGAAATGCCTAAAATAAAAACACATCACAATTCACAATATTATATTAATTAATCATTCTCGTTCATAGTGAAATGTCAAAAAAAAAAAATTCATCATAATATAATTATTATGTTTTCTATAAAATTAATTAATAAAATATGTAAGAAGGATTTTATTCTTAGGGTGTATAGAAAAATTGTATTATTTAATATTGACATTAGTGATATTTTCTTTCAATTTTCCTTAAGATATAAATTGTGAAGAGTGTGAATGCGTTTAAAAGCTCAAAAAATTGATTTAGTTGATTATAATCTAAAAGATTTTATGATATAGAAAAAATGACATAAAATCATGCCTTAAATTTTATATAAATATAAATATTTATAAAATTGTGAAGATATTCTCTGACAGACGAGAACCGAAGTTAAATAAAAGTTTATAAAAATATTAGAAAGTTTTGTGGAAAAAAATTTATTTCGAGATTATCAGAAATAAACCGAAAGTCTCAGCTTAATCAGTTGTTAAATGGACATAAAAGGTTATTAAAATATCTGTCATCATTAGAGAAATCTAAAGTATAATCACCTCAAGTGTAAGAACAAATTACAAAAACGTAAAAGTTAAATTTTTGATATAATTATATAAAAATCCTGTCAAGATATAAAAAACTTTTATTTTCTTTAAATTTATTATCCTTTTAATCACAAAAAAATCAAAATCTTATATTAACAAATATAAAAAAAAAAAAATCAATTATTTATTTATACAAGAAAAAAGTTTATAATTAAATTTAAAATGTTAGTGGTAAAATGAAAAATTATAAGTTAAAATGTATCGAAGTTTCCGCTTCTTGATAATCAGAGAAAGCACAAAAAAAAAGCATGCATCAAACTTCCGATCAAATTAAAAGAAAATTGCCATGCACTCTTATGTAAACTGTAAAAGCTTTCAACAAAATATTTACTTAATGGATTTTTAAGTTTTATTAAATTTAAACACGATAAAAGTTTCTTTTTTAATGCATTTAGGAAGTTTGTTATTTTTTATATATATAAATATATAGTATATATGTAATGTATGTTCAAAATTATGTATATATACACATTACATGTACCTATATATGATTGGCGCTAAAAACTGTATACTACATGAAATAAAGTGATAAAATTATGTGAGGAAGTTTAAAGGTTTTATAAATAAATTAACGGATATTTTTATCATTTTTGAAATTTCACCGTAAGAATTTCGTTGTAACCGCGACTAAAATATTTTGCGGAGAAAAATTTTTCGATTTATTTTTTCATACTAATATAGTCTGTGGGGCCATTTTTCAAATCTTTTAATTTTTTGCATAAACAAGTGATGTAGAATAAAACTTTGAATGAAATAAAATTAAAATTTTTTTCGAATCAAAAAAGGAATTAATTAAACTGGAATTAAATCTTATAACCCAAAAAAATATGAATATAATATTGTATTAATATTGTTGTAATCGCGACTAAAATATTTTGCGGAAAAAAAATTTTTCGATTTATTTTTTGATAAAAATATAGTCTGTGGGCCATTTTCAAATCTTTTAATTTTTTGCATAAACAAGTGATGTAGAATAAAATTTTGAATGAAATAAAATTAAAATTTTTTTCGAATCAAAAAAGGAATTAATTCAACTGGAATTAAATCTTATAACCCAAAAAAATATGAATATAATATATACTTTTTCAAAATATATAAAAGGGATTTTCTTATCCAGCGCACGTACACAAAATAATTTTCTTTTATAACGTGGTGGGCACATTTTCGATATATGTATACAATTTTTTTCTTAATTTACTACTAAAATAACTATAATTTTGGACAATTAGGAATTAGGATAAAAGAAAATTTTTCCTTCACCTATATTTTTGTATTTAATATTGTTATTATAAATATTTTCCTATCATCTCTATAAGTATTATAGATTTCACAATAGAAATTTTATTATTATTATTATTATTTTTGTTTAGATTTTCCATTAGAAGTTATTTATACCCACTTATATATACTTTAATGGCATTATAACGTGCACTTATCTTTTTTCAAACATTAGAAGGAGCCTAATTTTGAAAAAAAAAAAAATTTTTTAATAAAATTAATGAAAATGCATTTTAAATTGAATAATTTTAATTTGCGTTTTTCATTTTTAAACATGTATTAAAATTATTTATTCATATAGTAGTTTTCACACAGGAAATTATTTGACTTTATCAGGAAAAATAACTTGTAGCCAGCTCATAGATATGTATATATAGCAGTGACTTTATTTTACATGGCGAGTGTTTATTTTTAAAATTAATGTAAAAAATAGAAATTTATAATATTGCTGCGCGTTTTGATAATAAGGTAATTTACATTTAAATTTTCACGTTTTTTCCACACAAAGTATGTATGCAGAGTATATATTATATTTACATACGAAAAGTAAAGAAAATTAGATTTATATTTGTGTACTGTGCAGAATTCAAAATATATGTGTAGTTTGTATAATGAACTAAAACGAATATTAGTTATTTTATTTTGTTAATTTTTTATGAATTTTCACAAAAGGAAAATTCAAAATATATTTTTTTAATTCCAAAAATATTAATTTTCCATTGAAATTATGATTAATCGCAGTAAATGTAAATTAATGTATAAGAATAGTTTTTCACACTGAACAAATTTTGTATTATTTTCAAGAAACTAATAGTAGGTACACAATTATATGAACTCTAACTCTGACTATGTATATAGATATATAAAGAATTAAGATTTTTTCCGTTTTTCCTTTAAACGTTGATTTGTTTTCCAATTATTATGGCATTTTCATTTCATTATTCGCAATTTGTTTGAAGAAAATTCACATTATAATTCCATTAACTTTAGAGGAAAATTTATATTTCATTTAGATTCGTAACAATTTTTTATGGTTGATGGACAGATTGTCAATTAGAAAAGAAAATTTAAAAAAAATTAAAAAAATGCAGAAATAATTTATTGTTAAACATTTTTTTTTTTTTCAAAATTCATTAGAATGGTTAGCAAAATTTGAATTTAGAAAATAATTTGATAGGGACAGTTTATGACTTTTGGTACAGATAATTTGTTGAACTGATGGACTTTAGTCTTTTTAACAAATTTAGTCGTTTGAAAAAAAAATTAATTTTTTTCATCCTAAAATGTAACTACAAAATAGTTGTCATTAGTAATAGTAGGGTTTCGTCTGAATACTTTAATATTGTTTTTAATTTAAAGTGAAACTTTTTTTTCTTAATAATAATGAAAAACAGTTGATTAAGAAAATTACAGACCGATGAATCGCATGCTGAAAATCTCTACTCAAGGGTATAAAGAGAAATATATATTGAAATTATACATATATATATATATATATATATAGAATACATAACATTCTTTTTATGTTGTCCCCGCACAAGCAAAATTTATAATATATAATTTTAATTTAATAAAGGACAAGGACACACAAACCAATTTTTTTCTTGATTTCAAAATATATATAAATATTCTAATTTATTGAACCCTTATCAAAAATAAAATTAACAATGAGAAAATATCAGCATTAAAAATTCCAGCCTTAAGAATATAGAATATAGGCTTTAAGGATTTTATTTTGATTTGATGTGCGATTTCTCCAACTTTCAAGCATAATATTAAATAAAGGTTATAAAAAGGATTTTTATTGAGAAGAAATCTTTTCTTACTGACCAACCAAACTTATAAAAAATATATTGTCACGTAATATATATATGCAAAGAAATAATAATTTAATTTTCTCGACATAACACTTTATTAAGCTCAGGTAAAGTGTATTATTCAGCACAGTTTCTTCATTTCATACTTTATATAAAGTACAATTAAAAAAAATTTTTTTGAGAGCTTTAAATTATATTGAAAACTTTATATGAATGTCTGTGCTGTCAATTCAAGTGTTGTACACCCCAGAAAATAGGAATTTTTTCAAAATAATATTATTTTGTAATTTTTTTCCCTATGATTAATTATGTGAATTGTAAATCCAATTTTTTGTACAAATTTTATGTGATTTATTTTAGAAAATGTATGTATTTATGAACAGAGTGTTAATGGAGAGGAAAATAATTAAAAAAAAAATGTTTTCCTTAATGATTTTTCTGTTTTCTTTTTTTTTGAGAATTTATTGAATAATTTCCAAATTAGAATAATGAATTCAAATACAAAGTTCTGTAACACATTATCCTCAATTTCAAACAAAAATTAATTATTCAATATGACAGTATATATGTATATTGACTTTATATAATACCATAGATTAAGAATACAGGAAGGTTTATAGCTTCATACAACATTTTTTCAGCTTTTTTTGGTATTTTTATGTGAAGGTGTTAGTAAAACTAAATAAAATTCTTTTCATATATTGATAATTATCACGTATTTTATTTTGTTTTACTAACACATTCACATAAAAATACCAAAAATAATGTTATATGAAGCTAGCAATCTATGTGTATTCTTAATCTATGATAATACTAACTCTGTGCTTACTCTAAAAAATATATGACTTTGAGGGTAAATTCAAAAAAAAAAATAGATTTTAATATTATTTAGCCTTAAATTATCACAAAAAAAAATATTTTTTTTGTAAGAAAACTACGGAAATCTTTAAAATTATTTTCGAAATTTGCTTGCTAAAAGAGTTTCTTAAGCAGTTTCTACAGAAACCATTCGGAACAAATGTAAATACCCTATTTTAGTTAATATGTTTTTCAAAACCTTCTAGATTACATTTCAATTCATCCTTATTGTCTCGGTATATAACAAAATTGTTAGCAAAATGAGGACCAGAAGTTTCAAGGTCCTGAAAATTCTGGAGATAAGTATTTTGTTAATTTTCTACCAAAAGTTTGTTGCCAATAATTAAGAGAGAAGTCATATAGTCCTAAGGAATTTTTTTTAATGATAGTTACACAACTTGAAAATTCATAATGTCGTATAATGAAATTTTGAAATTCAATCCTAATTTTTCAATATTTCATATCTTTATTACTTTATATTCTTAAGTTAACTAACTTTTATTATCTGATGCAAACACTATATTAAGTATATAGTTCTTTTTGTTTTATTTTTGTAACATAAAGAACCTATATACATAATATATAGGAAATATAATATACTTAAATATACTGTATATCCTTCTTTTACTTCGGTGCATATATACTGAAGAATAATAAGTGAATATGCTTTATCTTTCTTTTTGCATAAAGGAATACTTCAATTATACCATATATTCAGAAAATATACATATTTTTCCCTTTTTTTTTTTTGTTAAAATAATCAGGAAATGCATATTCTATAAATAATAATAATAATAATAATAATAATAGAGGTAAATTTATATCTATAACTATCATCAAAATATATAGAATTTTATTTATATAAGAGTCCACACATATGGTTATAATAATAATATGGGCATGCAATTTATGTCAAGTGGCATAAAAAAATGGGAAAAAAAATAGGTATTATATTTGAATTGAAAGAACGAAGCTAGCTATACTGTGTATACATTCAATATGTATTATAATTTAATAATATACAACATTATTTATTTTGTATATTTATGTATTGGAAAATTTTATGTTTTCTCAAACCAAGTTTTATGACAACAAAATATTTATTAAACATTTGAGTGAGAAAGTCATCGAGAACAACGAAAACAACTTGCGGACACAAATTTGTGCAACCAAAATTATTCAAAGTACTACATATATGCTCCCATATGATTTCGAGAGGTTAAGTCTACATTAACAATAATCTACATTTGCGTCAAAGTTATTACAGAATGACCGATATGACATATGATACCAACGTATTTTGTTTTGTTTTTTTCAACAATAGTTCTAGTTTTTATTTATGACTTTTTATGCAAATTGCTTTTATTTTTTTTTGCATATCTGACATAATATTTATTTTTCATAGAAAAATTTTTTTTTTGTAATAAAAAAAATCAATTCTGTATAAAATTAAAAAAAAAAAAGGAATAAATTTTCAAGTATTTTGAGCCTATTTTGTATTTCATCAACTTTGTTTTTCAAAATTATAATGAGCTTAAATTACATAGCATATACATGTAGGTACAAAATGTATATATACCTCCATGACGTTATAAAAAAAAACAATTTTTTTTTATATACTTTTATTATGATAATTTTATTTTTCCATATTAAAATTTTTCATTTTCCCTCTTAGTGTATTCTTTATTTATACATTATTATACATTAATTTTTAAAATATATACGATATAAACCTTTTATACATAATTTAAATGAATCTAAATTTAATAAGGATAAATTTTTCATTCAATTCTTCTTGTGTTTTCCATAATACACATATAGTATTAATTTAGAGACAGAGGAGAACGAAATGATTATGTTGTAATTTTCTTTTCTCACAGGTGTTATTTTTAATAGTCGGATTTTGAAAAATAAAAATTTCGTTCCAAACATAAGGAAATAAACAATTAAATTCAATTAAATAAATGTCTTTTAAACTTATAAACAACCGCTTTTCTTGAAAAATATATATTTTGTTTATTACTGGAACTTTTTTAATACGACATAAATGTTTTCTGCTGCAGATGTTCAGCAGAGGCAGTTTATGGTGTTAAATGATTTCATTCTACTTTTTTAAATTCGATATCATTGTCAAACTTTTTTTGGGAATTACTGTATGGAAGAAAACTTTTTATATTTTAAAAAAATGGAAAATTAAAAAGTTTGAAAATTTTAAAGGAACGAATCTTAATCGGATTGTTCTCATTAATGTAATAATTTTGAAGGGATGTCTGGAAGCTTGACGTTGAGTACCTGCCTTCTTTCTTACTTACTAGAAATTCCATAAAATTTACATATTTCAGAAACAGTTTCTATATAGTTTAATCGAACCGTTAAGAAAAATTCTTACATTAAAAAATTAGAAAAAAAAATTTTCATTTTGAAACCTTCCGAAGGATTAAAAAAATAATAATAATAGAAACACATATGAAATTTTTATACTTAATTTCATTTAAGGATTTATTATTTTTTTTCTCAACTTTTGCAATTTCCTTATTTTTCACTTCCTATTTTTTCATAAAATTATTATCTTCAATTTGCATTTTCCGAAAGAAAATTTTCGTTTTCTTTTTCATTTGTATGAGAACTTAATAATAAAACCAAAAGAAAATGTTGAAGTAGATGTTCATATAAAAATTTTATTTATTTATGAAAATATGTATAGTTTTTCTTTTTAATGATCTTTGATTATAAAAGAAAATTATATTTTTCACACATATTTTAAAAATCATTAAAACGTCTTTGAATTGAGAATTTATTTATTCTTCAAAATTGAATTCTTAACCCAGTTTTATGAGAAATTAATATAAAAAATTTATGTGACCATTTTATTAATAAGAAAATTTCCTTTTATGAGCAAAAGAAAATGGAAATTTAAAAGGATTTTATAATAGACACAGAACTTTAGTTAGTATAAAAATATGGCAATATTTTTGATCGCTTTCGATATCTTATTGAACTTGAACCAGTGATGGATTTACGAATAGGCACACTGGGCTCGACCCTAGGGCGTCAAATAATGGGCGGCAAAATTTCATAAAAATTTATTGTATATTCATATAAAATTGACGAAAATTAGTATTCGTAAATCTCAGTTAGAGGGACATAAAAATTTCTAGACCCCGATTGTTTGCAAGGGACTAAAATAAGATCTTGATGATATTTGGCTTAAAGGTAGATATTAGAAAGATTCTAGAGAAAAAGTGTCTTAAACCGAAATGTAGAAATCGGGCCCAATACTTCAATTGTGAGGTGATGTTCTATTAAGCTAATAACAATTCGAAAATATGTAAAGTGAATACAATACAAGAATAGCTTTGAAAATTTTCCTAGAAAATAAAACACTAATTTTCTGGATATAGGCACACAGCCGTAACTTCAAAACAAAATTTATTAATATTTAGAAATCAGTACCTACATCACATTCTCAAATTCACTTTAACAAAATAAAAATTTATTTCAAAAATGAAATCAAAATAAGAATAAGATTCATGCCAGGAAAAATAATTCTCAAGAGAAAACAAAAAAAAAATTTTGATGCTTTTCTTTTGTTCTGATTCTATGAAAAAATTTGTTGAGCAAAAAAAAATTAACAAAATGAAAAACTTATGAAGTACCATCTGTTTTCGATGTACATTTATATTATGTAAGCAAGCACTTCTTAGTCTGAGTTCAAAAAATTGGTCATGTCTTTATTTTCTATAGGGTATTTAAAATAAAATTAAAAACATCCCAGTGTTATGAAAATATGAAAATTAAGTTCATATGTATAATAAAAGACCTGATGAAATGAAATGAATGATAATGATATATTGATAAGGTTCTGCCTTGTGGAAATGAAAAAAAAAAAAACAAATAGTGTAAATTGAGAAACAGAAGGAAAAGTTTTTTGTTTTGTTATTCTTTAAATGAAAAACTCAATATCACTACTATTAGTTAGTGTAGTGAATTTATATGAGAATTTAATAATTAAGTTTTTATCAACTCTTTCAAATATAAAATACCCATTTTATGATGAAAAGAATTATGTGTATTTATTTAGTCAGAATTGTCCATAATAATGTACAAAGAAAACATGCAACATAAGCTTTTTCCTAAAACTCTTTAGGTGCTTGATTTAGAAAATGTAAAAACCCATTCCTGTTATAATTTAAATTTAGCTCCATACACTGACAGACTTCAACTTCTAAATCTCCCACGTCTGGAGAATAGAAGAGCCTATTTGTCGTTCAGCTTTATCCATAAAGTCATCGAAGGAAAAACGACAATTAGCTGTTTAATGTCTAATTTATTTTTCAATGTGCCCTCAAGAAGTCTTAGAAATTTTGATGTCATTAGTATTCAATTTTCCAGAACCAATTATGGTCAATATAGCCCACTTAACTCCCTATTAGAAATTTATAACCGATATCATTTCCTTCTTCAGTTATACGTTTTCGAAAGTAAATTTTATCATAATTTTTTAATTAATTCGAACTAAGTGATACATTATTATTTAATAGTAAATACTGCTGCTTTGTATATATTCTTACATCCCTTATTAAATTGATTGTATATATATTTAATTTTATTATAATTAAGTTGTATTCATTCGCTCGCTTGTATTAAGCATTTGAAATAAATAAATTAACACTTGAAAATAATGGAATGAACTAAAAAAGCTTTTTCTAATGCTACAAGTACATTGTACAAATTACCCAAGCAGTACTAATCAAAATTTATTTTATTCCTCCAATTATGTAACTGATTCAAAATAGATTAGATATACTTTGTACTCAGTTTGGTCAAGAGCAGTACTAATCAAAATTTATTTTATTCCTCCAATTATGTATCTGATTCAAAATAGATTAGATATACTTTGTACTCAGTTTGGTCAAGAGGATCTAAAAGATCAAACCACAGAAGGGGCGGACTGATGATGAGTACAAAATGCCTTTTAGCTTCCAAAAATCTTTTTTTTTGATATTTGGATTTTGGGAAATAAAATAAAAAATCACTGATATTTTTTAAAGTTTTGTTTTCTGAATTTTTCAATTATTTAAAAATCCTCCAAAAATATTAAATTTTTTTTCTTTCTCTTAGACTGCATTTGAACAATGATGAAAAAAAATTATTTAGATAAAAAAAAGCACAAAAAAAGATATGAAATCTGAAAAATTAAAAAAAAATAAAAAAAATTGGAAAACTTTTTTTTTGTTTTTGTTTAAAAGTTTTGAAGGACTATTTAATTTGATTGAATACACCTCAATAAGGAAATGAAATCATTTTTTTTTGTCTATATTTTTGTGAAAAAACTTAAAAATTAGTAAAATATGTATATATTTATTTTCTTGTGAATGAATTATTCATTTCATTAATTTTTTAGAAAATCAAAAAATCATAAAGTACTTAGTGGTTGATTTTCCTATGTTGTTCTTTATAGTTAATCGAGTTCTTTTCAATTGTTATTTCATTGCTTTGTATACCTAAACTTTCATTATTTGAAAAGATCAAATACTCATGTTGGAAGCAGAAAACAAATCGGGATTTCTGAATCAATAAGGCCCGTAAATGGGACCGAAGATTTTCGTATAAATTTGTAAAAGGTTGTTGGGTGGTATTATTCTAAATGAACTAAATTTTGTTTTGTATTCAAATTTTTACATTATACATTGGAAATATTAAAATGATTTCAGGAAAATATTATCAATTTTTTTTCTATCCTTTTTTTTTTTTGGAAATTTTTAAATTTTTTGTCTAATTTAATACTCCATTGCAATAAATTTTCTTTCTATACACTGAACTCAATAACAGAATGTAAGAAGAAATTTTTTTTTGCGAAATAAAAAATAAAAATTTATTTTTGGAATTTTAATAATTTTTAATAATTTAATGAAATTGGACACAATTCAAATTTTAGAATAATATTTTTCATTTCTGCATATGGTTAGTGTAATCTTACTTGACCTTTGAATAAATAAATAAGATCAGACAATTTGTTGGTTAGTGTGTAATAACTAAACTCTAAAGCTAAACCATTCAGCTTTGAGTTCAGCTTAAGATCGATGACTTGCGTATTACCAGCTAGAAAATTGTTAAGCTTCTGAAAATTATGACACAATTGTAATAATTTTTTAATTTGTTTTTTTTACCTAAATATTAATAATTTTAGATCAAAATTGTGATGGCCTTTAGTGAACATTTTATGGAACTTAAATTTTAATTACACTCGTCAGTATAAATAAATTAATTCGGAAAATCAACAAATTATAGAAATACATTTAAATTTTTTCTTATATTTAATCATAAATTTATTATTTATGGTAAAAGTTTAATAAAATTAAATACATCCAAATATTTTGCCAAACTCAATTAAGCTTTTAAATAAAAATTCTGAGACTAATTGCCATACTTTTATGAACTAATTTCAAAATATCATTACCATTAATTTTTATTAAAAAAAAGATTTTTTTTGACCAATAATTAGGGTACGGATGTATATTAATTCTGGCTTTGAATTTTTTCTAAGATTTGTTTATTCTCTATTCAAAAATTCGTAACATCCTTGTAAATTTATTTGTTTTTTTTTTATTATTTTATTTACTTACTATTTATATATTTTATTCACAGATAGTACCACAAGTATTTTAAATAAAAGTTTATTTAATTTTTGAATACTTTTCATGGATAATTTTCGAACTTTTATCTATCTGGTCGTAAATTCAGGACAAAAAACTTTTTAAAGCTTTTCATAATTTATTTATTCTCGTTTGACAATTGACTATCATTTTTAAGAACCTTTGTTGAAAAAAAGTTCGATATAGTTCAGACACTATTTTAATCCGCATCTAATGACGAAATATTCCAACCTCATTTCTAAATTCGTCTCTATATATAAATAAAGTATTTGTTAAACGTGACAACATATTAGAGTATTTCTAACCATTGACGCCCGTTTTGAAGTTCTCCTATAACAAGAATGATAAGAACCATTTAATTAATTCGAAAATATAGGGCTTCAAAGAGTGTCTAAAGGCTTTTCTAGTTCTAATTTCTAGTTTTAGACCAGAGTTTGATTTTTTTTTGTAAGGAAAACGTATAAACTGCCAAGGATTATGTTTTGTCCCTATAAAAAATTTTCTTTTATTTAACATTGTGGTAGCAAACTTTTTTTTTGTCCTTTAAACTGACTTAAATAAGGTTGTACAAATAAAAAGATTGGTTATTTATTTATTTTTTTCATGTCTGAATGAAAATAGACCATTTCCAATTATGGTTATCTCTGAAATGGACAAAAAATACACAGACTGGTATATGTACTTCATTGATCTGTATATTTTTTATTATTTTAAATACATATGTACAAGAATACGAAATCAAGATGTAAACAATTCTATGAATGTATGCATGGGTTTGCATATTAAAATTATAATTTTAATTAAAGGAGAAAAACAATCACAACAGTAGAATTTTTTTAAATTATGTTATATATAGAAGACCATAAGAATTGGAAAATCTGTTGGGGTCAATATGGCAAAAAAATATTATGAAAAAGAAAAGAAAAAAAATTTAATTTAATATTATTTAAAAACTCAACACTCGTTGCAAATCCATAAGTTGAAAATAATAATGATAAAATTTTTCATTAAAAATATAATTTAATATTAAATATTTTTTACTGGATTAGAAAATTTAAAATTGTTGATTTTTAGGAAAAATTAATTATGTAGGAAGATTTTAAAATTAGGTCTGTCTGGGTTATTTTTTTTAATAAAACAAATAAAATGTTTTATTATTTATGAGATTTTGTTATGAAGACACTGTTTATTTTAATGCATAAGTTGAGCTGAATGTTCGCTACTTTAAATTCAGGTCAGCATCCCACAAATAATCGATATTATTCAAGAGTAAATACGATCGATGTATCTGAGGCTCTTGGGGCATCTCAACTAAACGAGTACATAACAATTTCTGATAAATCTTTGAACATGAGGAGTAGGCTTGCTGCCAAATGAGTGTCATATTGTTTTCTGTTGGTAATTGCCTCTGAATTGCATTACTGATACCCCATATCGTCTATTTGTTTTTCCCAGATTTGAAGAAGTTAACTGTTATTGAAGATTTTGGTGGAAAAGACATATTTTCAGAGCTTTAAAAATTCGTTTTATTCAAAGAGCGTAGAAAAAAGTCGAACAAAAGGTACAGGAATTTATTAAATCTCCTTGGTACTGTGTTGGCTCCGAATTCGACTTAGAGATACTATGAGGACAAAATAGGTTCAGAACATAATAATTTATGTCATACCCATTGAGAAAAATATAAATAATTAAAACCACTAGGTGCATTTATATTAAAATTTTGTATATTTATTGAACCAAATTTTTTTTTTTAAAGAAAAATTACATTTTTGCACTATCATTTTTAATTATTTATCCATAGTATGATACCAGTTCATACCGTATATTAATAGCAAGTATGTGACGCTTATTTTCTATAAATATTTAATTTTATTTTTATAAATTTTATTCGAATTACCGTTAAAAAGTCATTATGTTGAATGAAAATTTTCTATACAAATATCATGCAAATTTAATGAATATAAATGTAACAATGTAAGTTGGTTTCAGTCATTAAGTCGAAAAATATTTTTATAAAAATTTCATAATTAAATAAAAGCTAATATTTTATTTTATAGAAACATTCATAGTTTTTGAAAGTACCCAGTTCTTGTTCTTGTTGTATAAATACTTGTGAATAGTCTGTTTGAGGCTAAAATTCTTCGCCACCTTGATATCTTTAGTGAGTTATAGAACATTCATGTTCAAACGGACAGCAACCTAAATATTCTACAAAAATATCTTCTTGTAAGTCTGCCGATGGCGATGAAACCTCGACTTTAAACTATAATGACTTTTAAAATGATTTAACCGTAAATACTGCGGACTTCCTTTCCTTGGTCTTGAATATAAAAAAAAAAACTACACAGAAATCTCATTATCAAACCAAAGTGTAGTGTTAGCATAAATATTATATAAAAAAAAAAAATTTTTATTCTTTTGCATCATTTAATAAAGTTCTTATATTTTTCAAAAGCATACAAGTTGTAGAGCACACACATAGTTTCTGTTGCAATTAAAAAACTGTAACCTCTTTAGAAACATAACATTAAAAAAAAAATAAAAGAAAACTAAAATATAAGACCATTGAGAACAGTTAAAAATGTAAATTGTACGATGAAATTATAATTTAAATTTAATTATTTTTATGTTTTTTGGTTGGTAAACTACTATGAAAAAGTTTATGTAAATGCAAAAAATACTTTAATTACATAAACAAAAATTTTATATGTAGACATCATTCATATAAAATTTTATTCTATAAATTAATCCAGCATAATCATAATTTACTTTGTAACTTTTTTATGAACAAACAAACATACCTGAAGATATACATAACTTAATTATATGAGAAAACAAAATTGTTCTATTAATTTGAAAAAAAAAAAAAAAGTTAAATTTTTCTGCATGAAATAATAAGTTACAAAAGTGTTCTTTTTTTTTTAAATATGAAGTGTAGAAATTAAGTTTAATTAAGTTAAATATTATGGTCCGACGAAGCGATGCCGACGACGCAAGGATTGCTCCTTTATAGGAAAATTAGATTCAACCATTTTTATTTCAACGACGACGGAGACTTGAGGAAATTAAGAAATTAGAGGTATAATATTCAAGTTAATGGTTGCTAATGGTTAATTTGTTGAGATTTTTCGATTGACTTAAGAAATGTTAGGAATTTTTCAAAAAAATTCTTTATATATTTGAAATTAAATTTTGTAAATAAGGCAAGAAATCAACCTTTTATGAAAATAGTATTATTGTTTATAGTTGAAATGCAGAGTGAAAAAAAAAATTGGTATGCTCTTTGAAATTGATGCTTCGTCGATACAAAAGCGTTTGCTCTTCACATTGGACCATTATTCCATGTCATAGTTAATTTACGATATTCAGTTTTTTAGCCTTCTTCATTTTTGTGTTGAACAAAAAAAAAAATATATTTCTAGAAAAATAAATTTCCATAAAATTTGTCAACGGTTATAAAAAAAAAAAAAACAAAATGTTGGTTGCAGATTCAATTAAATAATTTTTATTATTGTTCTTTTGAGTGTTCTTGAGATCATAGAATGATGGTCTTTTTATTCACACCTAAAACTATGTGGCACTATATAATATTTTGTTTTCATAAAATATCGATTTTTTTATTCTTAATAAATTTTCTTAAAATAAGTTCATTAAATAACATTTTCATGACAGAAAGAAAAGTAAATCTAGGTTAAATTTTATTGAAACTAATGACAAATTATATAATATGCCGAATATGCCCCTATATATTTAAAGTGATCAGTCAACAATTAAATTTTGACATCAGCTGATTATCTCCGATATTCACAAAATCAGTTATCTAACTTTTAGAGTAATGCACTCTGATTTTTTTTTAGAAAGGAAAAATCATTTAAAAATTAGATCGATCAAACAACATTTTTTTGAGAATTTGTTAGAGAATTTGTTCGTAAATAGATTTAAACTTATAGCAAGCCCTGAAGAAGAGATATAAAAATAAAAATATCGTTAAGATAGAAGTTTTGAAAGTTTTAAAATATTCTGAATTTTATTAAAAAGAAAGTAATGTCTATTATTTTTTGCACTACGACATTAATGGTTAAGCCCTTTCAAGACAATTTTATTTTGTAAAAGGATCATCAGAAAATTACTGAAATTCCCCTTTTTTGATATTTTATTTTTTATGTAAGTACGTTAAAAAAAAGGACTGCGGGTAAAGCAATTTAATTTAATTTTAATGTAAATATATCTTTTAAAAAAAAAAGTTTCTTACTTTATCTTAAATGCAATTAATTAAGTTTAT
Organism: Hybos culiciformis; assembly: GCA_964007475.1. NCBI lineage: Eukaryota > Metazoa > Arthropoda > Insecta > Diptera > Hybotidae > Hybos > Hybos culiciformis. Next base: position 53,036,975 of record OZ023274.1, on the reverse strand, counting down.
TCCATTTTAAAAAAAAAAGTTTATAATGGCAAATTTTTTTTTCTTGAAGAAAAAAAAATAAAAAATTACAAAAAACTTTTTAAATATTGTTGTATTTTTTTTTTTTTTTTTTAATTTAAGTTTTGTCATATAATTTGCCAAGCATAAAATTACTCAAAGAAGAAAATTTACGATTTTATCTTTAGTGACCAAAAAAATATTTTTTTTTTAGTTTTTAAAGTTTTTTAAAAGGTGAAAACTTTTAATTTGACACGGATTGAAAAAAAAGAATTCAGATAAAAATAAATTTATGTGAATGTGACATTTTTTTTAATTGCAGCAAATTAACTCCACGTACTAAAACTATGAACCAAAACGGACAATAAAGCAATTACACTAACTCTATTTTATAGTTATTGGAAAGTTTATTATTCGGGAAATCTTTACTAACATTATCAAAACTCAAAAAGAACCCTATCTTAAACTTTATATACTTACTAATTTAAAATTTTGTTAAACTATGTTTCATAACATTAACTTCATTCTCGACGTTTTTAAGCAAATTCTAAAGTACCTACATTCTTTATTTAACTGAATAAAATTCTTAAAAATTAAATTAAAGTGTTCTATGTCCTATTATGGTATATTATGTTAAGCTTATTTTCATTCTTGTATAATCGAAGTATAGATAAAATTTAATATCTTAACATCAAAAAAAAAAAAAAAAAACAGTAACAGTGAAAGTGACATTAAAATTGTTTAAAAACAAAAAAAAAAAATATTTTGAAATTTTTATTGGCAAAGTGTCGCGGTATGTCTATTTTTATGTTCTCTACATTTTGGTATAAATTTTTCATTGTTGACTGATTTTGAATTGCGACACTTTTTACACTCAATTGAATTTATATAGTAAAGAATTTATTTTTTTAATTTGATTAAAAAAAATAATTTTGTTTTTAATTCCTAACTAAAAAAAAAAACATGTTTTATTTGTCGTCTGAATGTTTTTATTTAATTTATATTTATTTTTATTTCACATTTAGTTGTTTATTTCGCAAAAAAAAAAATAAAAACGCTTTGCTACACTATATTTTTGCTTGTTGTGTTCATTTATTTTTTATTTTTTTGTATGAAAAATCCTATAAAGTACCAAACTGTCAGTTTTTTTTCTACTCTGCGAAAATACTATGAATATAAAAAAATTTATTTTTTTTTTGTTTTTTTAATTTATAAATATTTAATTTATATTCTGCAGATATAGGTAGATCTAAAACAAAAAATAAATAAAATGAAATCAAATTAATATAATTTATCATTGGTTTTTCGAATAAAACATAAACACATTTGCTGATTTCAATATTATTTAACTTTTTTCTTATGACGAGAAATTCAATATGAAAATCCTAAAATTTGTGAAAAATTGTCGAAAAAATATCTAAATTGTACAAATTTAGTGAAATTTTTTGTTAACAGAATATTAACACTTGATGTTCTAGTGATCTAATGATTTTTGCAGATTTATTTAATGTTATATTAAGAAAATCAATTAAAAATTTGTATTCTGAGCTTTATATTTTTCTCATTTACAAAAAAAAACCGAACTACAAACTTCTATGCAGGATTTTCTGGCACAAATTATAAATAAAATCTTAAAATTTCTGGTATTGTCGTTTCTTATGAAAATGAATTTATAAATAAATAAAATATGCATTTTAAATATAAGTATTCAAATGTAGTGTATAAATATTTATAAATTTTTAATTCAATAAATTATGACAATTTCATGAGCATTAAAAGAGAGATAACAAAAAAAAAAAAGGGCATACAAAAAAAAAATCACCGCAATGGACCTGACCCCAATTTATATTATATACATACATATATACATTTTATTTTTTTATTATTATTATGTCTTTTATTTTTTCACACACATTATATATTAATTTGGCATAGGAAAATTTTATATAAAATAATATTTATATATTTATTTTATTATATTATTATTAGATAGTTAGATGCGCCTTATATGTATATGCTATTTCAAAGTATTTTGATTCAGATAGACACTTTTCATAATTTTTTATGAATGGTTTTTATTCAAAATTTTAATAAAATTTAAAATAAAAAAATTATCTAACATACATAAGTATGACTTCAGCAGGACAACATAGCTCCCAATGATCCCAAAAAAAATTCCACAGTATACCATTACAGTTTTCTTATTTAGTATTATTTCAGTGTGGTATCCAGAAGAGTGAAAAAAAACTCCTTTGTTTCAGAAAAGAAAGTGTTAGAAATTGTTTAGGCGGATAGTCACCTTGATATAAAATTAAAATTTTCCAACTAACAACATCGAAATTGAAGTTAATATTGGGAGAATATGTTAATATCTTGTAGTAACTGTAGTTTTTTATGTTTCACTATCGTCATAAATTATATCTTCGTAGTAACATCCAAAGTATTTTAACCTAAAGTATTTTTATGAAGTCTTGAATGTGAAATTATTAATCTAAAAATGTTCGCTAAATTGTTGGCGTTCGTGGTCTTGTGAATGATTCCCAGCCATAGAGTTATGCGATATTTATTCAAATTTTTCTCTCTTGAAAAGTGCAGACATTTTAATTTTTTTTTTTTATTTTTTATTCAGCGGCGGACTGGCACCAAAATTCGTCCCGGGCATTTCAAAATTATTCGTTGCAATATGTCACGTCTTTAAAGTCTTTTAAGAGCGTTGTAATGAAATTTGTTAGAAAATAAATTTCCTCATTAGCATTTAAAAAATAAGCTTATGTAAAATTTCTATGCATCTATGTTCTATGTCCCAATCAAAAAATCTGAGTCTACCTCTGTGTATGAAGAAAAATTTATTTTCTACTTTTTCATGCGGCTTGGCCTCAGTTTTGTATAAAAACTCGTTTTTTATTTATTTTTATTTTCTGTCTTTTTCACGTTAAGTAAATTGTTTTTACAAATTTTCCTCGATTTTTCATGAAAGTTTTTATGGTTGTTGAAGATTTATCACTAATCATACCGATGAAAATTTTTCCGATGATTTTCCCGCTTTTCCGGGCTTTTCAAGGAGTTTTCCACAAAAGCAACTTTATACAACTCATTACGCTATACAACTTTGTCTCAGGTTGCAAAACGCTCAAACGGAGAAACTCCGGAAAAAAATTTTACCTGAACTTTCCTAGATTTTTTCTGCAAGTTTTCACCATTGTCGGAGAGAAAGTAATGATGCCAGTTAATAGGTAACTGCATAATTTAGAATACTTTTTTACCGGAAATTATTTCGGAAAAATCGGAAAACTCTGCATTTTTCCTGAAACGGATTTATCACTAATTAAATTTGTACCAAATTTTCAAATGATTTTTCCGGATTTTCCGGGTTTTCAATGAAAATTTCCGGTTCAAATTCTGATAGATTCAATTGTCACGCGACATGAACCTGTGTGCCATATTTCAGCTCGCTGTGATGACGAAAAGCGGGTCTACGAGAGTGTTGAAAATGGTCAAAATACAGACAGACAAATTCGTGTACGATTTAATAATAATTGTGGCCTCAAAAAGGAAACTGACACTTATTTAAAGAAATAAATCTTATGAAATCGGCCCCAATAATTTAAATATGTAATTGTTTAATTTAGAGAATTCTTTCTGGGATAATCAAATTATTAAAATATTACTTTTAATTCTAGATTCGTAAGCTTGTAAAGAATATATTATATTAAAAAAACTGTCGGCCCACCGGGCATTTGCCCGGTATGCCCGACTGCCAGTCCGCCGCTGTTTTTAATATATGAATAAAAATAAATATCTGCAAGTACTGTCGTCTATATATGAATAAAAAAAACCACAGTGATGACATATTTCCGTTTCTTTTGTGAAAAATGTGAAATAATTTTCTTTTGGTTAACATAAATTATAAAATTTTTTTTTTTTTACTTTTTTTAAACATTAATATAATTTCGAAAAATAAAATACACAAAGGATGAAAAAAATATAATTTTTTTTTTCATATACGGCGGAATCTTCGTATTCGCGAATTGATAAATTTGTCCTAATTTTTTTCTTTTATTTTTCAACCAAAAAAATAATATCCCAAAGATACTAAAAAAAAAAACTGATTGTACAATTCATTTTAATACATATTTTTTGAATAAATAAAAAATTTACATGAAATGTACATGAATCATATATTTAGATCCAGTGTAGATAGTGAAAAAAATATTACACGATTTGTTTTGAAAAATGTGAAAATAATAGTTTCATGATTAAATTGTTTACTTTAAATTTGAAATACAGAAAATTTGGTCGGTTTCTTCAGGTGGAAATTTTTTTTTAACGTTCGTTAGAAATGTGAGTACAGTCGTTAAATTAATTAATTTTCGCGACCTGGTCACTGGTTTTTAGTACCTATATAATTTATTTCATATTTTCGACATTCTAGGGATTGAACTTTAGTCCATTCATCGTAGTTAAGTCCTTGGGAATACGATAAACATACATTAGTTTTCGTTGCGCGCCTAAATATTTCTGAGCTTGATTTTCTTTTTAGTAGCCTTTTGGATTCAATATTGTTCAGCTCTAAGGATTCAACCAACCATATTTTATTTTTTATTATTTTACATTACATTACATAAGTAATTGATTTAAATTTAATAATCATAATTTTCTATCAAATTTCTTGCAATTTATTTTCGAAAACGAATTTGGAGCGAAAAAATGATTAAAAAGGATAACCATATCTTTGAAATTTTAATTAAAAATATGTTTTTACGTTTTTACCTTTTATTAAAAATTTTAATTTTAATTATTTTTATTTTTTATGTGATGAACAACTGTTGTGATAAAAAGTTGATAAAATTCTTATTAAAAATTAAAAAATTGTAATTATTTTCGAACTTATCTTTATCACAATATTCACCGAAATAAATTATGCATCGTAACAAAATCAGGTTAAAAAATGCCAGAATCCTCAATATTGATATTCGTTTTCGTTTTACATGGTGAACGATATAGACCTAATGCCAAAGTTTTGAAGTATTTAAGCCCCATTGGAAGGTGATTTTGTGTATCACTATCAAGTTTTCTTAATACAAAAATATCAATTTTAAAACCGATTCTCGATTCAGTTTAAGTTCATTTTTACAACATAGCAGGAAGCATGATAATGTCATTAACTTGTCTAGGATTTTCATAAATTCATAAGCAACGTTATTACGTGTATTATTTTCTCATTCATTTGGGTAATAAAATAATTATGGAATTTGAAAATTGATGCATGCACAAGTTATTTAACAAAAAAAATTTTTTTGTCCTGCATATTTTTGTATTTTTCTAAAAAAAAAAAAAAAAATGCCATGATAAAGGATATCATGAATTATTTACATTTTTATTATTTATCCTTTACCTAACTTTACAAAAAAAAAATAAAAAATGAAATTCATTTAAAGTTTTCAGAGGATGACAGAAAGCTTCTTTGGGAAAAATCAAATAAAACATGATTTCATTTTTTCACAATGTTAATATGATTCAAATGATTTTTTTTGATTTTTAATTCATTGTATATTAAAGTGGATTGTGTATCGTGAAGTTAAAAGTTCAATTTATCATAACATTTCGTGAAAATGTGTTCTTAAGAGTGATGGTTAAGGTTAATGAAGTTCATCAATATAAATATCAGATTCCTCTACGAATAAATTTTTAAAATATGTACCTACTTATTTTTATAGAAAATTTATCGGAAATTTATTTTATTTTGCCCGTTTCAGAATACTTCTTTCAAAATTTATGATTAAAGTGGTCATAAGGCAAACTAAGCTCGTACAAAAATTCGCTTTTTTGTACAGAATATATCTGCCTTATTTCAGCTTATACTGCCTACCATTCTTTAAAATAAAATTTTATCAATTATTTCTTGAAATCTATAAAATGTAATTTATTTCAAAATAATTTTAAATTTACAAACTATGATGACAACATTAAGTAAATTCATTCCATTTTTTTTTTGTTAATAAATTTACCTTCTAAAATTTTCATGTACCTCAACATGTTTTATTTACATTTTACATAGTTTGCCAAAAAAATAAATAAAAGAAAACTTTCAATTTAAATATTTTCACATACCTACATCTACCCACTACTCAGGGGATTAAAGATTAAAATGAAATTTGCTAAGACATAAATTCTATGTACACTGTGTACATATTATAACATAAATATTTAAATATGTTTGCAAAAAAAAAAAAATAAGTTTTTATACATAGGACATATATATATACATAATTTTTCTTTATTAAGGAAATTAAATTTTTTTTCTCTGTAAAATAGATCACAACAAGTAAAAAAAGGGTTAGGTTCGTAAATGCGGTACACACACAAAGTACTTACATTTACGATTTACGTACAGTGTTTAGATAATGGCAACCAAACACTAAAAATTATTGATTAAAATTTATATCATGTACTATAACTGTTTGCATGTCCCTTTTTAGGTAGAAAATTTTCTAAATAAAAAAAAATGTAAAACTAACCTAATCGGTTCCTGTAACATGTTCAGAGAAAATTAAAAATTTTCACTGTCATTTTATTGGGAAAGTACAAATTAGGGATTTATAGTTATTATAATATAATAATAATAAAAAAAAGTCCCTATTTTTGGTCTTATGAAGAAAATATGATCACCGTAAAAAAGGAAATTTAATAAAAGAGTAGGTACCTAAAAAGTATTAAAAAATATTTAATATTATTAAAAAATAATTTAAATACAATTTGTGGAATTTTTTTAAATACCTAAGAAGAATACATTATTTAGGATAGCAATGAATGTTAATAATAAATTTTAAAAAAGAAAAAAATACAAAGTTTGTGCACTGGTTAGTTAAACTATATTTCCTGGAACAACCCACAGAAAATACCAAAAACTTTTACAAATCTCTTTTTAAAATATATATAAGCAATTTGAATAAAAGTAATTTTAAAAGTTTTATAAGAATAAAAATAATTTTTTTTTTATATTTTATATTTTCATTTAAAAATGTTATTTTCTAAAAAAAAAAGAAATAAATATTCTTTGGAGACTTTTGAAACAACTTGTTTTATTTCAACTTCAAATATATAAAATTTTATGATGAAGTTAAAAAAAAAAGAATATTTCAAAAGTTGAACTTAAGGACTAGGCAAACTACTCATTACATTTTCGAAAGTCTATATTTTTCAATTTCCATTTTAAAAATTACGTTTCTAAAGAAAAAAATATTTGAAATGTTTTGTGTAATTTAAGATTAAAAGCTAAGATATGAAAATTATAAAAAAAAAAATAGGAAATATTAGATTTAGAACATTCTGAAATTTTTTTCAAACTCAACTAAATAAATCGAAAAAAATTTTTATTTAATTAGACTTTTCTTTTAAATACTATTTCATATTCCCATACTTCTATATTATATACTACTATGTTCTACAAACTATATTCCAACATAACTTTAATAAAATTTATTTATATTTTATTTTAAAAGTCAATAAATAAAATCAAATATAAAAAATTTTTAAAATTCTTTTTAAAACTTAAAAAAAAAAAAAAAAAAAACTTTCAATGCAAATTTATTCACTCATTGGAAATATAATTTGCCTTTCTCTTAAGAAATAAAATTTTTCCTTAAAAAGGAAGGAAAATTATTTTATTTTATTTTTTTGTTTTTTTTTTTGAAAATATTTGTTTTTCTTTCACCTCTCTTCTGTTCACTTAAAATTTCCTAATAAATTAAAATATTCTGTTTGAATTATTTTGTACAATAAAATTAAATGGGATTTTGATTTTTAGAGAAATTCTTAAGTGAAAATTTTTGTGGTAAAATTTTATTTATTTTATTTTTTGTTCTTCCTGTAAACTTTAAAGAAAATAAAAATAAAAATTAATGGAAAATCTGAAGAAAATAATGTTTAATAGATATTCAAAGTTCAAAATTGCTTTTATGTGTCATAATGGTTTTGCATTCGAAGTTTGTCTTATATAAATTAGAAGTTTCTTCAGATAACAGAAATTATTATAAAATATAATTTTTGTTGGTTTTGAAAATTCCATTAAGATAAACAAACTAACTCAAGTGTGTGCTTAATTATGGATTAGCATAAAATTCAACGGATGTTTGGTGGAAACAATCAAAGTTTTTTTACTAACTAGTTTGAAATACCAAAAAATAAACATACAATTCTTCGGAAATATACTTAAAGGAATTTTAAACTGAATTTCTCTTGAATTTGTACATATTTTTGGTGTCGCCACAGTAAAGAATATTTTCCGGATTTCATTTCTAAACAAAAGTAATTTATGTAATTTAGTTTTTAAATTTTTTTCTTCACTAACTATTGAAATAAAGTTTTCCAAGAACTGATAAATTTTTTTTTTTTTTTTATAAATAAACCTCCTCAGGATACAGGAGTTGAGGTCTAATAAAATAATTTTAATCAAAAACTGTACGGGTTGAATAATTCAAAAATCTTAAAGAAAATTTGAAAAAAAAAAGTATTTTCAACGATTTTTCTTAATTTGAGAAACTATTTCCTTCAAAGCATCAGAATTTTATTTTTCCTTCTAGATAGTTTATGATGCTGCCAAAAATATCATCATAAATTGTTTTTTATTGAATATTTTTTTTTAAATGTTTGTTGTTAAAAGGATCAATTTATAATCCTCAGAAAAGGATAATAATAATATACAAAATTTATATCTATTGAAGATTTTAGTTGAAAAAACAAAAAAAAATATTTTGCAGTCATTTTTTTAATCTGTTCTCATTTTTTATTTCTCTAAAAATATTTTGTTTTATTTTTTTTTTTCCTTTTTTCGCATATTTTTTATAGAATTTTGTTATTTTTATTTTAAAATTCAGTTCATATCTTTTTTTGACGAAGACGACGACATCATATTGATTAATGTTGTATAGTAAAAGCATTATTATATTAATACGAAACGCTATAATGGAGTTAAAAGTTTTTTTTTGGTACCAAGGGAGTTTAAATTAACTTTGATTTTACATTTACATGGGGCCAGATGTTAAAGCATAAAAAATATAATCATCGGAAATTCCTTATTAAATTATTTATAAATTATTGATAAAATAGATATATTTTCATTTTAAATTCGCGCCCTCTTTTATACTAGGTGTTCTAGGAAATTACATAGTTTTGTAATCATGCACAAAAGATGAATAATAAATGCGATAAATCTTATAGATACATCTCTGCATTAAAGATAATGTACGTCTTACAACATTGTCTTTCATGTGATAAGAATTTGTCGAAGAAAAAAAAAATTAAAAAACATTAATACTTTTCACTTTTCTACATCTGATGAATGTAATTAAAGGATTCCTTAATGAGAAAATTTACCATTTACTATATTTTCTAGAATAATATGCAATATTTCACGAACATTTATCACACACCACATCGCAAATACTTCGAGCTATAGCACCCATATTTCGAAATATCTTTCACATTTAAGTTTTTTGTTTCACTTTACATCTAAAATTATTATAATATTATTCTAAAAATAAATTCTATTTGTATAACATTTGGAATTAACAATGTTTTTTGAAAAAAAAAAAAAAAAAAATCTAACAATTTTTATTATTATTTTTATTTATGGCTCATACGTGAAACAATTGCATTTTTATATAAGGCAATGAGAAAAACTTTTAGATTTATGCCAACTATATATTTCAAATAAACGTTCTGCAGTACAAACTACCAAGAAAAATAAAAAACGTAAACTAAATATTTGTCATACAAAAAGTTAAAAGAGGGTCTTAAATATAAACTTAAAGTGTATTAACCACAACGTAAAAAAAACTAACCATACTTTTCTTTTGAAAAAGTTCTATATAGGTTACCTACTTACAAAAAAGATTAAATTATTTTGGTTTGGAGCATTTTATTCTTTGGGATTATTTAGAAATTATTATTATTATTTTTTTAAAGAATATAAAGCGATTACTTAAATTTATCTATATAGTACATAAGATAGTAAACATAAAATATAGTGTTCTAGGTATCTTATTTATGTTTTAAACTTTTAATTGAATATAATTTAAAATAATCGATTGCAGATACTACTGTTGGTTGTGAGTTGTGACAATTTAATTAGGCTTAATTCTATTTTTGAGATGTTTATTAGTCTCTAGAAATCTTGCTGCTAAAAATATTTCCCATTACAACGCTTTTTATTGCTCGATTAGTATAATTGGGGACTATAGAAATGGTCTTCGCGTTGCATAAACAGTGTCTCTCTTTAGAATTTAAATAGTGTAGTCATAAATTTAAAGTTTTAACATAAAACATAAGTATATTTAACATATTTGAAAAGTTTTAACTTGATTTAAATTTAAGTAAATATTGTTTAAATTTTATCTTTTTTTTTTTCATTTTGCTCGAAAAACTTTCTAATCTAAAGCAATGAGTATGATAAATCAAGAATTTTCATTGGATTCGGAAAATTTTTTTATTTCATTACTTTTTTGAATATTTTTTATTTTACATACAGAAGGAAAAAAAAAAAGACAATAATTTTCCTTTTTTTTTTTTCTCGTTTCAGGATAATAATGCTTCAGCAGCAGAAATAAATCCAACAACGTGAGCATAAAAAAAAAAAAAAAATCGCCAAAAAAAGAAGGAGTAAAAAAAAATTTTCAAAAGAAATTTCTGTGATAAAAAAGAAACACACACAAAATTTATAAAAGTAAAATTGGAATTACATTTTTTATACAGAAAATTCTCTTCTTTTTTTTTTTTAATTTCCTAAATTCTGACATTGTTAGACAAAAGCCACATTTTTTTTCTCAACAACGGAAAGCTACTTAAAACCAGCAGTACCACCACAAAAATAACAAAAAAAAAAAAATTAACTTAATAAAGTTGATTGCAGAAAAAAATTAAGAAAAAAAAATAAGCTTTTTTTTTTTTAATTTTTAGTTTGTTCAAAATTATAAATTTTTTTTTCTTTTGTAACACAAGTTTTAAATTTAAACTACAAAAATTGAGAAATTTAGAAGAAAAACTGGCGAAATGGATAGAAAATTACTCTATGCATTTCGAGGTTGGATAGCATTTGTTGCATTTATGGACTTGGGTACAGCATTTCGTAGTTATGTTGAGCAAAAAAGTTTTCTTGGGGACCATTCGGATACACAATTTATTGAAGGTAAATAAATATAAATAATAATTATATATATATTTTTGTATTTTATATATTGTAAAGTAATAATTTAATAATAAAAATTAACTCTTAAAAATATACAAAACAATCTGTTATAAAAAATAAAGTCAAATTTAAATCAAACTATAGAAATGATTTTGTTCTTTATTAAATTTTTAAAATTTGAGGCGTTTATTTTGAAAGTGGTTTAAGTCCATTTTTCAAAAAAAAATAGTTAATGATAACAATAAGCACAATAGTAGGTATATATTCTTTTTATCTATAAACAATTTTAATCTAGTATCATTAAAACCGCTTTGATTTTGACACTTGAAAATTAGCTTATGGAAATATTAATGTGTATTTTTAAATCAATTCAAACACAAAACCTTAAATATCTCAATACAAGAACAAATGGACTTAAATCACTTTCAAAATAAACGGCTCATTTAATTTTGATGAAAAACGTATATGTATATCAGTGGCCACAAGGCATAATCGCCTAACTCGATTTTGCTACTTTTCAGGAGAGCAGTTTAAATTTATATCCTTTCCTGAAATCGAATAATAAAGATAAATGGAACCTAATTTGAGAAGATTGTAGAATTTTAAAACCATTTTAAGTTTTTTTTTAATTTTTTTAAATATTTAAATTTTTTTTTTGATTTTTGAAATATAATTAGAGTTAAGCTGTTATTCCAAAATCATAAGAGATTAAAAACGACTTAGGCTATTATGTTTTTTGGCTGTAAAAAGTTTAATTGTAAAGCTAGCAACGTGAAAATTTGTGAGTATATGTAGAATCATATGACCAACAGTTTGGTATAATAAAATCATAACCGCCTAACTCGACTTAAGCGGCTATGACTTGTGGCCACAGATATATGAAATTATCTTTTCTCCATTCATCAAATTTATTTTAGACTGATGGAATAAATACTTCCAGAATGAGAATGAGGATATTAAAGAACTTAAAATTAATAAAACATTGTGGCAATAAAAATTGCTAAGTTAAACAAGCTGTAAAAAAATTTGTTATTTTTTTTCCATGAGTCACATATGGTCCATTCTTTTACATGGAATTCCAATTTTATGTACTACATACAGCATTCAGGTTTAAAATAATGTGGTTATCTATCTATCTCTAAAATGTTAAAAAAGATACATTCTCCTTTTTTTTTTTTTAACTAACTAACAAGATACCATGAATGAGTTTATTTTTGGTAAAAAAAAAAAATGTTCATTCAATTTTGGACCTACACAATAATTTTTTGTAATCGGATTTATTTTATTCCGATTTTTTTTTTTATTATTCTCTGTACAACGCTCTCAATTTATTAGTAAAATACTAAATACTATTATCTTTCAATGTTGTTTATTATCATTTTAATTTATAAATACTTTCTATTTTTTCAGCTGACTACACAATATCTAGAATTGTAGGAATGTTTTGTGTGCTGAAAGCATTTAATTTAATACATTGCACTTTATATATTCATTATAAGCCGTAAGTATTAACCTTAAATTAAAGTAAAATAAATAATAATGTATTTATAGAATAATTTTTTAAATCTATTTATACTTTATTTTATTGATGAGGAAAAGGAAAAAGAATAATAGTATTACTTGAACTAATTAAGAAAAGTACCTTTAGTACTTGAAAACCAAAACTTTAGAAAATTTATTATTGATTAGTTGTACTAATCATAAAAGATATAAAATCTATAAAATTTATGTATGCATGTCGCTTGAAACAGCATAGTAAAAGGACCTTGTTTTCAATTATAAATTAAAAAGAAATTCTTGATCAACATTGAATTTTAATTATAGTACTATTTTTTACATGTTTGGAACTTTGACTATTATTATGATATCTTAATATTATAAATTATAGTCCATATTTGTTAGCTATTTGGAAATTCTCAGCATTTAAATTGAATTCAATAAATCAGTCAAAAATTTAAACAGTCCATTTTATCCAAAAAGCTTAACTAACGTTGCTATGTTTGCAACAGCTAAGTCTAAAATTTTACAGAATTTTCAGTAAAAGAGTATTTGAACGAAAATTATAAAAATACAAGAATATTTTTGTGCCAAAAAAAACAATTTTTTTTTTTAATTTCTAAAATAATATTTTATATTAATAGTCAGCAAGCCTGACTATTTAAAATCTGATTTTAACCATATATTAAATTGTACGATAAATACCTACAATTAATAACGCTTTCACATTTAAAACACCAAAATAAGTTTTCTTCCCACGATTGTAGAGCTGTAATTCGCTTGAAATTCAAAGTCTTGTTTTAAATTCAAAAATTAAATTAAAAATTGAAATAATAATAATTAGAAAAGTTTTATTTTCCGTATATAAAAAGTTTAGAAAAGTTTTAATAAATAGTTTTTTCATCAAAATTCTATAAAATTATTTTCTGTACAAATATGGTAAACTGACTAAAAAAACATGAACATTTTTTATAGCCTTCTTTAATAAAATAAAAATTAAATAATGTTAGATATGAATAGAATAAAAAAGATGAAGTTAAAGGAGAGGAAATTTTTCATTAGAGGTTTTCTCTCCTAACCTAAAACAAAATAAAAAAACTTATGCAAAAATAAATTAGTATAATTTTTCATGCAAGTTTTTTCTTAAAGCTCTCAAAAAGTACATTATTCTTCTACTCATAAAGTAAACATATACATAATACCTACTTATGTTTTATACATAACTAATTACAGCATACAAATAAACGTAATTAACATTATAATTTATTTTAATTTTCTAATTTTCTTTTTTTTTTTATTATTTATTTTCAGTGTTGTTAGCATGGGTGGATGTTCACTTTTTTTAACAATGATACTTTATTCAAGTGAGGCCTTGTATTTCCGCTCTAGCACTATAAATTTTTATGTGATTTTTCCGTGTGTTCTTAATAGTAAGTAAATTATATGGTAATGTGTACAATATTTTTAAGAATTAAAGTTTATTGCAGGATATATACATAATGTTCAATGTAAAAAATAGAATTTATTAAATATATGGGCTATAAGTTTTTTATTATTCCTTGCATTAAAAAAACAAATAGTTTCTTCAAAAAAAATTATAAATAATTTGTTGCTTAATATATTTTATTATAACATTATTTTTATTTTTTTTGGCTTTTAAATATAATTAATGATGACATAAATTTTATTCTTAGCTTAATATTTTTTTGTCTGAAAAAAAAAAAATATGTATGTAGGTATGCCATTAAAAAACTTATGTATTCTAAAATAGTTTTTCTTGCCTTTATGGGATAAATAAATGGTTGAAATTAAAATGAATGGTTCACCGAGCTTGGGATAGAGAGCAAATGTTAAACAAAATATGAACATTATTTTTTGAGTTAAAAATGTGTCAAACAAAAATAATTTACTTATTATGTAATTTGTTCTAATCAATCTATTCTTAAAAAAATTAAAATAATTTATATAAATATATATATTGATGCGGCTCCATTTAATATTGGACTAAGCAAACGAAATTTAACTATAACAGAAATTGGTCGATATTTCATCAAAAATGATATTTATTAAATGTAAATTATCTTAATCTTAATGAACTTTCAATGTTATGGTATCCATTTATTTTATTATTAGAAAAATATTTAAACTTAATTTCGATCATATCTAATCTCTTCAGTTTATAAAATTTATGTACTTTGTGTATATATTATGTCCCATGAAAATGTGTACATAATATTCTATTAGGAAAATTTATTTGATTACTATGTAGATTCTAAATGATAACATATTTATATATGAAGTGTTAAGATTTCTTAAATTTATACATCATTTTATGTTTAATTAAAATGTAATTTTTGGTTCCAACATTGAGTGAATAATTATTTTAAATTTTATATGAGATATTCCTTTTTGATCCAAGAGTTCGATGGAAAATCAAATCATGAAAGAGGTGCAGAGTTTGTTGAAACATTATATTTTCATCTAACATTCAAAGACCTCTTTTTTTATTAACACCACTTTTTTAAAAATAATATTGGAAAGATGTATTTAGAAATGTTGTTGTCATGTTGTATTAATATTTTTTTTAATTTTATTATTTTTATTTTTTTCTATTTTAGGCATCACATTAATAGGCCTTTGGATAATACCGAGACGTTTGAGACTTTGGGATCCACAATCAGAGATTGATGATGAAAATTCACAATTATTAAAACAAATGGGTGGTTTTAAGAAACGCAGTCGTATTAATAAAAATAAAGAGAGACAATTTTAGTGGTTAATGAATAATAATAATTATTTGAATAGCAATTATAATAACAATAATAATTATGGTTATCATAATAATAATAGCAATTATTTATTATAAAACATTATTTTTTCTAATTTTATTATTAAATATTTGAAATTTTCAATTAAATCAATTATATAATAGTAAATTAAAATTATAAAATAATTAATTATAATCATGTTATTTAAATTTGTAAACAATATTATAATAATAAAATTTTTACAATTATATATTTAATACTTTATATAACTAAAATTATTATTAAATAAGAAAAAAAAAAAAAAAATATTAAATATTAAATGTATACATCGATTTTATTTTTATCTGATAATTATTAAAATTTTAAAAAATCATATCTTTTTTTATATTATTACAATTATAATTATAATTAAGAAAATTATCATATAAAATTAAAAAAAAAAAAGGAACCATAATAATTCTTTTTTAAGTTTATAAGTTTTGAATAGTATTGAATTTTTTGAGTGCAATTATATCTAATCTATAATAATAATGATTGTGTTATAGTTTCTACAATTTAATTTACTTAACTTTTTCTAATGATCAATTTATATTATATACCCAACTTTCTTTAAATTGGTCTATTCAAAATTGTTTAAAAATGTTAATTCTATTTCTTGATAGAGATGTCCAGAATTGAATTTAAATAAAAATGTTCACTTAAATTATTTGCAAGAATGACTTATTTTTAACTCTTATTCTCTTAAAAATCCTCCTCAATACCTTCAAAGTTGTCATTTATAATAATATTTTCCATAAGAATTAATAAAAAAATTCAATGCTGTTTAAAAGTCTTGTTTAAATTGAATTAAATATTTGCTTTAATTTAATCAAAATACATATGTAATGTTAATAAAATTGGTGCTGCGCGCATTTAATAATTTTTATTTCAATTATTATGCAAATATTTTAAGTTTTTTATATAATAATGAATTTAAATATTTTTTTTTTAAATCACAAGATATTAATATAGTATATCACTAAAGTTATAAAAATAGATCAAAGTGGGGTTTGTTAGGTATCTTCTATGAAGTTAAATTATATTCAATAAAATAATAAATTCATAATATATTTCGTGTAATTTATAAACGATAAAAGAATATTTATTAATAAAATAAAAGTTATAATATTTTAAATCCTTTAATGCCCAATATGTATGTTATTTTTTTTAAACACCAAATAATTTGAATTATACAATCAAAGAAAAAAAACAATAAGCAATGAAGCTTTAAAGGGTTAAGATATTAATAAAATAATTAAAATTTCCTCGAAAATAAATTTTGAACTATTTTTAATTTAACTACAAATGTCTCTGATTTGAGATTAGCTACATATTTACAATGTTTAGATATTATTTATCCAAATCTAATATTGTTATTTCATTTTATTTAAAAAAAAATGTAAATAAGTTACATTTTGTATATCAAATCAATATTAATAACAGTTTAGAAAAAACTCTTACACTAATAAATATCCTATATATAGTTTTTATACAATTAATACGAAGTAGTAGTACTTATTGATAAAATTTAAAAAAAACTTTTATATCAACAATATTTTATAGGAGAAAACTAATGGATGGACAAATGACCAGGGAGTTAAATAAATGGAAAGTAAACATTTTCTTTTTTGTTAATTTTAGGTTGCTCCCTTCACTTGATTACGTTATTAATATTTTTCGCTTTTGTTTTATTTTTAATAAAAAGCTAATAATACCAACCATAAATAAAAGACCCTCCCTTTTTTTGTTTGAAGTAAAAAAAACCTTTAAACTAGTACTAGACTAATAAAAATTACATTTTACTCATTAATGAGGGCAATATTTAGCTCCATGGATAATATTTTTTTATTTAATTAAACTGCCATGAGCTGTTTGAATCAAAAAAGGATCATTTTTTAGAATTAGAAAAAATATAAATTGTTTATCGGTTTCATATTTTTCAGATGGGAAGAGAATTTCATCAATGTAAAGTATTATGATGTGTTTAGTGCGAGATTGGTAGGTGAACATGCTTATTTAAATAAACGATGTAATTGAAATTGCTTGTCGGTTAAATAAATAGAGTGTTATAAATTGAGAAACTTTGAAGTATTGAATCATAATTTTAAGGTTAGGAGAAAAATTAGTTAAAAAATAAACTTTTTTTCTAAATTTATATTATAGATGACATATTAGATATTATTAGAAATAAAAATTATAAAAAAATTTGTATTTTTATTAAAAATAAAATAAAATTAGTTTGTTGTTATTACAAACAAAAATAAGTTAGAATTTATATCAATATCAAAAAAAAATATTTGTTTTAGACATTTTAGGATTTTAATATATCATATTTATTACTATATTATTGTACTTGTACAGTGTAATTCGAAGAAAATGTTTGGTGGGTAAAAAAATTGAAGCTACTTAACTTAAAATTAAATAATTATTGATTTGATCGTTTTCTTTCTTAGTCCTTTTCTTCGATAATACTCTTCAATAATAGTACCATAATTTTTTGTCTTATTTATAAAAGAAGAAGGAATTAAAAAACCAAGATGTACCTATGTAATGCGTTTTACAGACTCTAGTAGTCTAGTACGAACTGACTTCATTATGTCCCGAAAAACACTGATAAGTCTTTAAATCTTATTTCTAATTTTTAATAATTCTTCCATAGCAACGTAATGCGAAGAATTATTTTGTTAACCAATTTTGCTGCGACAAACTAAATAAAAAGGAAAGAAAATTCCAATTTTTAGAATTACAATATTTATAAGTTTTTTAATAAAAAAAAAATATATAATCTTGTTAATGATATAATCTGGATTGAATTAAGAAAAAAAAAATAAAACCTACAGATTCAATTAAAAAATTTTTTATTTACAAAAAAAATAAATGAGTTAAAAAAATTATATAAATATTGATTTAGAAGAATAAATTATTATATAAATGAAAATAATAAATTAAAAATATTTAAGACCAATTAAAATTTTTTGTATCTATTAATAACAATTTTCTTTAAGTTATATATTTAGCAAAAACTTTTTAATAATCATAATAAAATATATATTTATTAATTTTGAATGCAAATGAAGTTTTCATCTTTTTAATTTTTTTTAGATAAAATTTGTATGTTAAATGAAATCTATAAATATATTATAAACAAAACTTTATCCTTTTTATTACAACATTTGTAGATGATTTTTGGTTGCATATTTCTAGGCATTGGAAAAAGGGTTGATGGTTTATAGGCAATAATTTGAGTTTTTATTATTAATAAAAGTGTAATATTGTAGAATATTATTTCAACATGTCAGTTTTTCAAAATACAAAATCTCGATAGAATAAATATTTATTATTTTATATTGAAGGTTCGTAAAAAAAATATAATTAAATTAGAACGATTATTATTTGAGAGGAAAAAAGAAAAAGACTAATAGTTCAATGTATCAAAATAAAAAATTTGTGAAAGCCTTTTTTGTCCTGAATATAATAAAAAAAGTTTGGAATTATTTATTATTTTTTTTCTAACTTAAATTCAAATAAGTTCTTAAAATTAATTAGTATAAAGTCACTTTCGTCTAAGCTTTATTATATAAAATTGAAGAGGTCCTTATCACACATATGCATTTTTAAACACCATTGCTAGAAGGGTTGTAATTGCATTGGTTAGTTAAATTTTTATTAAATTTCTAATAATAATTATTTGATTGAATTGCACTATGTATCTAAATCCTAATTTTCAATGACTATGTAAGTATTCAAAAAAAGATTCAAAACATTATGGAAAAGTAAGATATTTGAGAGATGATGACATATTTAAAAATCACAATAAATGTGTGAGGCTTATTATTATTGTATTAACACCATAAAAATTATCTATGTACAAAATATACATACATCAATCTATTTTAATAAGAAAAAAATAATTTAATACAACTTTTTTTAAAACACAATTTTTTGTAACAATATTCCGTTTTAACCATCACCACATATTAAAAAGTTTAGAAACAAAATAAAATTGCGCCCAAAATAGAGATGAGCGCCGTACAAATTGGAAGTCAAATCGCTGCTGTAATAAACAATCAGTGTTGCCGTAAAGAACATAATAAATAATATCAGAAACAACCCAGAAGAGGAAAACAAATAACGTAATTACGGTATAAATTTATTTTAAAATTAAATTTCTAATTTTTACAAAAACTTTAAATTGAAAAAATAAAATAGGTATAAATAAAATATTAAATTAAACTTTTAGTTCTTAATATTATCACCAGAGCGATTAACTATTTCATACAAAATGATGTCTTGAATTTTTTTTTTACAAAACAGATGCTTTTAACTTACACTCATTCCAAAGAAATGACAGCGCTTTGGTAATTACTTTCACTCACAATTTAAATGGCGCGGTCAAAAAAATCGAACTTAATAATGTAGATTTTTATTTATAAAAAATTTAATTCAATTGAATATTTATTTTTAATTAAAAAAAAAATGAAACAAGAAATTATGGACACAGAATATGATGGGGAGCAAGAATTCAAGCCAGAGATTCAGGAAATGGATTCCAGTCAAAGAATTCCCAGAGCTAAAGGTTCATCATTGGTAACTAAATAATATGTTTTGTTAGCGCTTATGTAAAAAATATAGCTTTTGGCATTCTTTTGGTATTCCTAATTTTGATTTTCTATTTTTTTTATAAGGTCCTATTAACACAAAAATTTGTTGAAATGCTTAAATCACGTCCAGATCATGCTGTCAATTTAAAAACTGTAAGTTCTAAAAGTTTGCAAACTTTTTGTTTTTTTTTTTTGATTATTCGGAATCGTAAAGTTGTAAATTTTAAGTTTTTTTTTTCTTTTGCGCCAAACTCGAAATCAGCGGAAGCTGTCAAAAATTTATAAAAAAAAAGAAAACAAAGTTAAGCGCAAATTTAAAAAAAAATTTATTTACATTTTTTTTTTTCTAATTATATTAAAATATAAAATTTTATAAAAATAATCTGCATGACATGCTGTCATTGAAAGAAAGAACAGAATGCATTTTGGGGGAAAAAAGAAATTGAACAATTGCTACAGATTTTAATTTTTTTCAATGATAAGATTATGTAAGTTTCGTGCATAATCTCATTTACGGAACTTAGTCCTTGAATTAACTGGATAAGTATGATAAATTTATATCATTGAGTATCAAATTGAAGAGATTTAGAAAAAGGAAAATAGTTCACACTCTTTTTGAAGTTGCATAAGTCATATCTTTGACTACATTTTGGCGGTCGCAAAAAGGAAAGACGGAAAAGCGTTCCATATCAGCGAAGTGCGGATTGATAACGAATTTTCCGATTTGGGAATTTTAACGTTTCTGTAGATATTTTTGACAATGTTTTGCTGTATTCGGTCTAATTGTTATTTAAAGTAAAAAGTGACAAAGTTTTATGATTTTTTTATCTTTTTCTTCATTAAAGTTTAAAAAAAAGTTTTATGTATAAATAGTTAAGTTTTCTGAACCATGTTTATTAAATTCGACGAACTTTCATTTTAGGCTGCGGATTTTTTAAATGTTCAAAAGAGACGAATTTATGACATTACAAATGTTTTGGATGGAATTGGTTTATTACAAAAGGTGCCTGGCACTCCAAAATTTCAATGGACGTTAGTTTTTTTTATATTGTTTTTTTAATACAAAATTTTGTTTTAAGTCGATTTTTTTTTTGGTAATTTTTTAGTGGCGGAGATGTTAAAGCAAAAGAAGCAATTCCAGTAGTTAAGCAACTAGAAGAAGACAATTTTGCTCTTAAAATGAAAGAAAAAGAATTAGATTTACTCATAAAATATGCCAAAAAAAATTTAGACTTATCAATAGATGATCCAATTGAAAAGACATTTAGTTATGTGACACGCGATGATTTGCTTACATCATATGGTGATCGAACTTTATTAGCTGTCAAAAATGAAAAAGTATTATTGACTAAAGTAGGTTTATTATTGAAATCTGAGATAAAACCTATTCCAACATTTCTATTGATTAGTGTAATAATATCTTAAATACACTAAATTGTTAAGCTATCATCTTAGAACTAGTGCTAGAAAGTGAATGTTTAATAATTGATAAGGCAAATTTGTAATTTGTTTTTCCCTAAAAGTTAAATTTTATTGAACTTAACGCCCCAAAGTATAATTTTTATTGTTTTCGATTTTGCTATTAGTAATGACATTTCTTGAGATATATTTTTTGAACATCTTGTGATTTTTCCTTAAAAGTGTAATAGCTGTTGTGACTCTTATGTATTCAATGAATTTAGATCTAATTTAAGGAATTTTATTTCCATTCCAGGAAAATGCAAATACAATTCGCTTAAAAACTGGATTTGGAGGCCATGTTGATGTACGATTAGTAACTGAAGGAGGAAGCTCCAACATTGAAGATGTCGAAGATGTTAATGTTGGTTATTTCAAAATTTATTAAAAAAAAAAAAAATTAGATATGTGTAAATAAGAAATTCTTAAGCATGGAAATTATTTATATTTTCAATTTTTCGTGATTGATGTCTTAAGTTTTTTTTAAATTATTTAATGGTCTGTTCTGCAGTTAAACTATCCACAAATGAAGAGTGTTTTTACGTGTTTATACTTCTACTTGTGTTGGAAGATATGAAAATTATTTATACTAAAATTGAACTGTCATAAAAATACCATAAACACATATTTTAGACAAAATTTTTGACAGGATTATAATATTGATGAAAAATTTGTAATGTAAGAATAAAAAAAAGATTAAATTCAAATTCATTTCAATTTTAGGCTATCATTGAAGCAAGTGATATTGAAAAATCGGTGCTAGTTACAGTTTTGAATTACTATGATGGAAATGAAGATTCAGACAAATTAGATATTAAAGAAGAAGAAAATAGTCATGATATATCGATAGAAAATAAAGCCACAGCGAATATTTTGCTAAAAAAAATTAATGGCAACTGTTCTTTGAAAAGATTTATTTCTGAAGAAGGTTTGGAATGTGAGCATATTACAAATTTATTAAAAAAATTTCCTTATCTTTAATAAAATTTTCTTTAAAATATTCAGACAAATTAGATATTAAAGAAGAAGAAAATAGTGATGATATATCGATAGAAGATGAAGTCACAGCGAATATTTTGCTAAAAAAAATTAATGGCAACTGTTCTTTGAAAAGATTTATTTCTGAAGAAGGTTTGGAATGTGAGCATATTACAAATTTATTAAAAAAAATTTACTATCTTTAATAAAATTTTCTTTAACCAATTATTATTTCTGAGATAAAGTTGAGATTGAAAAAATTCTTTTTTTAGATGTGGAAAAAGATTGCCCACTACTCAAAATAATCAAACCTGATGAAGATTACAGATTTTCATTAAAAAAAGGAGAAGGACTTTGTGAACTATTGGATATTGAGTTTCCAAGATGACTAGAAACAAATTTAGCGTGATAAAAATTATATGTATAATACAATGCAATATTTAGTGAGATCATCAATTTTAAATTTTGTAAAATTTCAAACATAAATTATTATCTTGTTATTTACATATTTTATTATTTTTGAGATAAGCAGATGCAATTTTAGTTTTAATAATTTAATTTTATGTATTTGAGTATTTTAACATAAAATTTAGCAAAGCTGTTTGTTCTAAACATTTATCTTTTGGTATTTAGACTTAAAATTCTTGGCCGTCTATCCTGCCTCTCTAAATAAATTTATATTACTTTAAAAATATTTGTTTATTTACATAAAAATCTCTACAATATTGTGTTCTTAAATTATCCTTTTTAAACAAATATTCTTATTTCTTATTTCCGTGTGTTGAATTAATAAATGTATATTTTGGGATAAATTTTTGCTAAAAAATTTCTTGATTTTTGTCGTATGACATAAATTGCAATATGTAAAAAGATTATTAATTAAGAACTTAAATAAAAATATTTAATTTAAAAAATAAAGAAAATCTTGAATTTTGTATATGAATAATTTAATTTTCAGTTTCTTAATATTTTTTTATAATACTTCATTTTTGCCTTTTTGGTAAAAATCTCTACAAATTTGCTTGGCACATCTTCAGTAGAATATCTCTAGTTAATGATTATTAAATTGTAATGAATCGAAATATGAATAAAAGTATGGGATTAAAAGTGATAATTATAATTTAGAACAATTTATTAAAATGTTCACCATTGTCAAAGCTAATGAAATTCTAAAAAAAAAACAGATTTATGAAGATAAAAATATGAATAATTTTATTTATTTTTGTGTATCAAAATAGGGCATAATTTTTAATTTAATTTGAAATTTAGAATAAAAAATTTTTGTATAAATTAAAAAGCACTTTTAAATGAAAAGAAAATCTTTGTTTTTGTCTTTTTCTCTCTTGCTTTAATAATAATAATCTGGAACTGGAGCACAAGCAATTTTAACAAAATCTGCATAACGAATTGTACCATTATTTGAAACATTAGCTTCTCGAAAGATGTTATCAATCTACAAATTAAAAACAACATATCATATAAATATGGTTGACGAAGAAATTGTGATAAAAATTCGGGCATTATCTTATTTTATTTCCAACAATTTTGTTACCTCACGAACAGTTAATCCTTCTCCCCATTTTTGTAGTAAATGACGAAGCTGACGGCCAGTTATTGTCCCTGTATTATCAGTGTCTGCTGCTTTGAACGCTGCTATCACTTCATCTGTTGAAAAGAAATTGTTTTTTATTAAATTATTGAAAAATAATTGATATTATGAGATTATTAATATAATAATTTATTATTCTTATTCTCTCTTGAGATTGTTTTTTCCCCGATTTACACATAAAAGTCACCTGGCAAATGTTCAACTTTAGAATGTTGATGCATTATTTCCAAAAAATCTGGAAAATTCATTCTCCCGTTTTTATCTTTCAAATAAGCTGTTAATTCTTGAATTGTTGGCGATAAACCCAGTGATCTCATAATAACTGTTAGCTCGTCTAAGCTGCTAATTTGGCCAACTCGAGCAAAAAGGTAAAAACATTCACGAAATTCTGAAAATAAATTTTTTTTATTAGGAAAAAAAATTAAACTTTGAATACATCATATGGAAACTTTTTTATATTCTGCAGCCAGCAGCTGTCAAAAAAAAAAATCAAGATTAAAAGATATGAATCTTTATTTATAGGAAGTTTGTAGATTGTTAAAAATTGGAAAAATTAGGAAATGTTAATGATTTCACGAATGTAATTTGACTGACTTACCATCAATATCTTGTTCGTTAAAATAGCGGGCCTAAAAATATAAAAATAAAAATGAATAATTTGTAAAATTTTCTTTAATTTTTTTTTTTGAAATTACCATATTTTTGTTTATTAAAATAAATATATAAATAAAAAAGAATCTAATCGAAACTGGACCTCAAAATATAATTTTTTTATTATAATTACAAAATAAATGTCTAGTTGTCACAAAAATGAAAAAGAGGGGAAACTTTGAAAAAAAAAAAAAAACAGGTATTAAAAAATTACCTTTTTTAGTTTGATGTTGGTAAATAATAATAATAATAGTAAGGGAAAATTTATGATTTTATTACCGTTAAAAGTTGAATTATTAGGTATAAAAAAATTCGTTATTTTTGTTTTTATTAAATTGGTTAATGAAATGTTTAATTTAACATACTGATGTCCACAAAAGCAGGTATTTAAATGATGTTGTACCTATAATACTAATAAGGTAAAATATCTTTGATGATGTTGCACGTGTACCTATATCTGAAAATGTTAACAGTAATAGGTATGATTCAAAATACAGTTAGATAGTTAAACTTTCTAGTAAACTTTCAAAACATATACTTTGTAGATCCAAAGAACCAGTGCTAGAGTATAACATTGCTAACTTTGCATTAAATCGATACCATTGATTAAGGACACTAGAAACATCATCAGTTTCATACAACGTTGTTTGCTCTTTAAAAAAAATACATTTAGGATCCATTGTCAAGAATCAAGAATTTTCTAGAATTTGTTTAATTCTTAGAATATAGCAAAATAAAGTTAATAGCTCGAGATTGGCTTAAATGCTTTTTCAAAACTTTTGTGAAAGTATAACTCATAACAAATTGTCAGCAATGGTTAAGTGGGAATTGAAAATAATAATTTTTTCACACGCAGTGAACATTATTGGGTTATACGAAAAGTTTGTTTGTTTAACATCATCCAGATAAAACACTATTTATTTTTTATTTTATTACCTTTATATAATAAATCTCTTTAAGTTCTTTATTTAACAAAAAAAAATTAAATTCAATTTTTGTTTTTTATTTTTTCTTTCAATTTTTTATGTACCTGAAATACCTGGACCTCAACTTTGTTGAAAACGAATAAAAATAAAAATTCCATGCATCTACACATAAAATTCATAATATTTATGTAAAAACATGAGTTAATAAATTAATTTTAAATACATTTATTTACATAAAAGTTATGCACCTACATATTAAAATATAAAATAAATAAATAATTGAATTGTTATAAAATAAAAATTCATTGAATTTTATTTTTTCGTCTGAAAATTATAAAAATAAAAGAAATTTATGTGGAAAACTATTTGATGTATAATACCTACGTACAAAATAAGTAAAATATATAATTACCAGGAATTTTTCATGTGTAAAATTTAATTTTTGAAATAAAAAATTTAAGTTTAAAGATCTCCTATAATAAAGAGACAATAAATATTGTCATCGGTATTTTGAACTAAATTCACATAATGCTCCAAATATCTTCACATTTAATTATGGTATGCGATTGTTAAACTAAAATTATGTACGTACTCTAATCTATATTATGTATTACATAATATAAATTAAAATCAGTAGCAGAGAATTTAGCGATGTTAATTTTAACAAGAGGTTAAAATATCTAATTTATGCCTTAAAGTATTCGGAATAATTTTTCCAACATATACAAACCAACAGTTAACTGACAGAAATAGATATATTTTTGAATTTTTTTGACCAATAAATTGAATTGTATTACCCAATATACCACGAGTCAGTTATTTGTCTAGTTCATCGGAAATAAAAAACATCATTTGTTAACTAACTTAGTATACTAATGATATGAACACGTTAGCCACAAGGATATATAAAAAGTACGACATGGATCGTATATAGGTGACAAATAACTGACATTGCCCATACATCAAGTGCCTTCGAGCTAGTTATTTGTAACCGTAAATTACGACTGAACGTTAGGTATACGACAAGCATTAAGGTAAAGAATAAAGCTGACGTAGCCGTTAGTTATGAAACTAACATATAAGTCAGAATTAAAACTGTCTCCAGGATCAGTTATCAGGCTGACTACTAAGCTAGTTGTAAATCTTACTTAAATGTCACTTATATGACGGACATCGAAGGACAATTCTATGACTGCCGTCGATGTTAATTGTAAAACATACTTTAATGTAAGCTGACCATTTTTGTCCTCCTAAGGAGGACCTATTCAGAATATTTTTAGTTTTTCGCAAATATTTCGAAAACGGTGCGTTTTTTACCCATTCATATTTTCGAGATATTTGCGAAAAACTAAAAATATTCTGAATAGGCCCTCCTTTTAGGAGGACAAAAATGGTGAGCCTATATTAAAGTATATTTTACAATTAACATTAACATCAATTAACAAAATGTCAGCTCATTTAATGGTAACTTTGCTAAAGTAAAAAAAAACTGTTGTAACCAAAATGGCAAAAATAAGAATCAGATACAGTTAATGTTGAAATACTATTTATTATTTAACATAAAAATAATAAAAACAAACAAATTAACATAAATTCTCTTATAAAAATTAAAACATAAATTTTCAAAAACGAAAGATTTTAGTAATTAATATTAAAATTATCGAATGAATCTATTTTTCACAAAATACATTTCTTATGTACTTCATAAATATAATTAAAATGATGTATATGTATATATATGTATATATGTTGTAAAAGCAAAAATCGTTGCACATTTTTATAAATAAAACTTGATTTTGATGAAAACGTTTCGTATGCTAAACTTATTTTAATGATATTTGAAAACTTTTAGAATATTTCTTGAATTTTCGTTTAATAAGCTTCTGTGATTTTTAGATACTTAATATGGCCGAAAATTTCGGATTCTTGAGATTGAGCTCATTATTATTTGTATATGAAATTATTATTTGTATATGTAAAAGTAAAAATAATTTTATTTTAAATATTGTTCTTTTATTTTTGATTAAAGCGTATTATGCAATATACCCTATATCTTGTTATCAAAATTAAAAAAAAAAATGCAAAAATATTATTGCTGCAGAAAAAAGACAGCCGAATTCACCATAATTCGAATTTAATTTATAAATTCAATTAAAAATTGGACATTTACATTTTTACGTTGATAAAAAAAAAATACAATAAATCTAATATTTTAATTTCAGCAAAATAACGTTTTTCTTACTTGATACGTAGAAATTAAAATTTTTTTAAACGTATAAATTATAAATGAAATTTTTTGAATTGTTTTCCATAAAAAGTGAAATGGTTTTTCTCGTTAAAATTATTTAAACTTAACAAAAATTTAACAAAAATATACATACATTTATCTCATGGTAAAAAAAATATAGATTAGTTTTTATTGTATCTGTATTTTCAAATGCTTCACATGACTAAAAGTATCAAAGTCTTCATTCAACTGAGAATTCATAATAGAGATATATCCAGAATTTCTTGGTATTGTTAGATTTTTGCATGATATCATTTTCGTAGCTCTGAGCTGATTCTCTTCTTGATCAAAAAATTCCATCAAATCACATTTAAATTTAACAATTGGATTATATATCGATAATAATATTATTAAAATAATATTCTTGATTATTCTAAAATGAAAAATAATATGTAAAAATTTATAATATTTTTAAGAATTTTAAAAAAAAATACTTTGAAAATTGAATCAATCAATCGACCGCCAATTTGTTTTTTCGATTAAAATTAAAATAGCTATAATTAGAAATTTTATATTGCAAACACTTTTTTATCCTTTTATTATTATCAATGTGCTTTTGGATACTAAGAAATATAGCTTTGCATATAAAATAAATACACACAATGTTTTAAAAACGCTTTAATTAAATAAAATAAATAAAAATAATTTTTATTAAATAGTATTATGACTGCGATAATTTTTTTTTAATAAATTTCTTCGTTAAATGCATATTTTCTTGTTAGGTTAGGTATTATTATTATATATAAAAATTGTCGAAAAAAAAATCTTTATTTAATTAACTTACTGTGTGATTTTTATAACAAAATTACTAATTAGTTGAAATAAATAGAATATCATGATTTTAATTGATTAATATCAAAAAAAAAATTTCTTTATACTTAAAAATTATATTCTAAATAAAATATAGTAAAAAAAATATCATTTCGCTTAAAAATTATTTGGCAACAACAACTTTTTTCCTTTGTAAAAATACAATTTCTTTGTTTGTAAATAGTCAGCTTATAAAATAATCTAAGGTACTTTTTTTTTGTTTTAAATAGTAATAAATTTTCTAAAATTTGAGTAAAGTACATAAAAAACTTTATAAAGTACACTAATTTCGTTTCAATTCGAATTTGTTTCTGTCTTTTTCATCAAAAATGGCTCATTTACGTCGTTATTTTGGTTGGAAATAACTCTAACATTATCATTTGTGACTAATTCTTGCATTTCTATACATTTTTCTGGATCCTCAGATTTTTCATATACAGGTGGAATTAATCGCTTCCTACAAAATAATAATATTGTGAAATAAATTATTATCTGTTAAAAAATAAGTATACTAACCTGAACATTATTAACCAAATCATAGCGATTATCATCATTGCTGCAGTAAAACCAAACGTCCAGTATGTCCCCAATCTAGTGTAAATAGAACCAACAAATACTGGCCCCAATACTCTTGAAAAACATCCAGACCCAGTCATAAACCCCATCATTACACCTTGATCTCGAGGACCGAGAATTTTTGAAAATATTGTCTGGATGAGCGTTACACCTTTATGTAAATAAATAAAAGAAAAATTATTAAAATCTCCAAGATCTAAATTATTTAAAAAAAAAAAATCCATATGCTAATTAACCCTAAGCCTTCGAGTTTTGAAAGAAGATATCTAATGACAATGAGTATTAATATTTCAAATAACTTACGTATGAATCTAAATATCTATAGATGTATACATTATACTGAAATTATCTTATTTGGAGTATAGAAATTATTTAATTTTAAGTCTCAAAATATATAATTTTTTGATATTTTGATTAATTTTTTAAAAAATAAATTCATAAATTAATTGGAATCATTAAAAATTTAATCAGTTTATACCGTAATAATAAAAAAAAGTAAATGAGTAAAATAATTAGTAATATTCAATGCTTAAAGGGTTAAAAGTAAAATAGAAAGGTTTATAAATACCTATTGGATATCCAACTGAAGTAAAAAAATAGGCTAGTAGAAATTGTGATATCGTTATAGCTGGTGTGTATAAGCACCACTCTTGATCTCGAGGGCAACCTAAATATTTTTCGTCATCTTCATTACATTTTAATATTTCACATTCAGTTTTGTTATAAACCTCGCCAATTTTTGGTGGCATATCTCCCATGGGTATGCACGCCAGTCTTCCAATAACCTGAAAAAAATTAATACAATTAGAAAACTTTTGAATGACACTTTCTAAATTTTGAAAATTAATTGGACATTGAATAAAGTGAAATCTAACCATTAAAAAGAATCCACCATAAATTAAAACTTTTTCTTCGCAAAAATATTTACACATAACTCCTATAAAAGCAAAAGTAACGCAAGCTACAATGGCTCCTACACTCATTACTATACCCATATAATAAACTGCTTCATCTTTAGTCCAAGCAAACTGATCCATGGTTAATGATGAACCAAGTGTTTCAAGTAAAACAAAATTGAACACCAGTACAAAGAAAGCACTTATCAAAGTCCAAGCTGAAATATAATCTGGTTTCGGTGCTTTCCATTTTTCTGCTTCTGCATTTTGAATTTTCATTACTTCTTTAGCAGCGATTTTTCTCTCCTTAAAATAAATAAAGGAAATTCTTTAATAAAAATATAAAATTGAAATTGCAAACAGTGCATTTAATTCCTAAGCATTTATTGAAATATTTTTAATTATTTTAGTAAATAAAAAAGGTTTTAGGTTCAATCATAATACAATGTACATACAAGCATTCACCATAGAAGATTAAAATGATTAAAATTTGGTTACCAGAAACTAAATTAATTTTTTGTATTTTTACAGATTTCTACATTTTTACATTTATACGTAAGTGAGAAATTTAAAAAAAAATCTGGAATACAATGTCCATTTTCCAGATTTGTTGAAATTGTTATCAGAATATTGAAAAATCAGAAAAAATTACTTAAATTTTATCTCTTTACTATAAATTCAAAACAAAAATGTTTAAAAAATCAAAAGTTGTATTGATTTCACAGATTGCACATAATATTGTTAAAGCTAAAAATTTTTTTAAAATAAAAATTTCAATAAAATATTAAGTTAACATATTTGCTATTTCTTCACCAAGTTTGAATATGATTATAATTTTAAGCTTTTTGACGCATAATATGAGTTTACCCGCAAATCTAAATTCTACTCGTATTAATTCTACTATAATATTACTCTTCTTTTATTCTTTAACTGAACAGTGACAATTCAAAAATTAGTTTAACAAAGGCGATCAAAAAACAGAAACAATGTTTGTTAGTCAACTTAAAATTTTGTCCTATTGCTAACAATTACAGAATAACTATTTTATTGAAACAAATAGAAGTAGACAAATTAATTTTTTTTTTTTAATCATAATGAGAAAACGGAAAAAAATGTTCTTTAAGCTAAATTTTTGCAAATTTTTTTTTTTGTATTTTTTAAATTAGTTAAATTTTTTTTGCCATTATGAAATATGTTTCTAAAAAATGTAAATAAGAGTGCAGTAATAGAGTATTTTGGAAAATTTCAATCACCTTTGAAATATAATGTTTACTTATTATTATTAAACTTAATATTTTTTTATTTTTTTAATGTTAGCATATGTATTTCATCATACTTGAAAAAATATCGGTAGAAATAGGAAAAAATTTAATACACCCATCAATGCATTTAACCATCCACAAGTTGTATACATATCAAGCTTAATAAAGTTGAAAAAAGTATAACCAGTTCCACCCAGTCTGAAAATGAAAGAAAAAAAATGTTTATTGTAATTTATAAACCAACTTTATATAATTTTTATGGACTTTAACTAATAGTACTAATACTCACGGAGTGACACCAGCTTGTAATGCTGGACCAACAATAAAACCTAATACTTGAGCTAAAGATACCATAGAAACAGCTCCAGTACGTTCAGAAATTCTAGTTGCAGCAGATAAATAACTTCTACATAATGCAACATTGCTGCTGGATACTCCAACTAAAAATCTAGATCCTAACATCCAATATGTTGTATTTGTATTAATCATTTCCAATGATGAGTAAGCAGAGCTAGCAGCAACGAACATAGCCTTAAAATATAAAAATAATTAACCAAAGGTATTTTAAATTTAATTCAAATTTTACCAATGAAAATAATAAAGGCAGTCTTATCGTATTAGTTTTTTTACCCCAATAACCAAAAATTGGTGAAAATATCATTTGACCCAAAGGATTAGCGGACACAATTATACCCATGAATTCCTTTCCAGCGGTTCAATTTGTAATATTCAATTTGTAATTGCCAGTGAAATCAATTCGTGGTAAAGTAGCTGACATCACGAATTCAAAAGTTGTTAAATTAGCTCTAATAAAAAAAAAGTATAATAAAGTTTACTTTCTCTTTAAACTTTAAAAACACGAATAATTACTTAAATTTATCGATCAAAACATTACTGCCGCCAGTTGTTTTCATATTTGTTAAGATTGTCTGAAATTCAGCACCATTCCCTATATTTATGTCTTCTATATCTAATGGTTCAAATGGTGGTATGTTGTCTGTGGCAAATGTTAAGAAAAATGTCAGTTGTTGATACTAAAAGTTTAACAAAAGAAAATTAAAATTGGTATAGGCAGGTTTGGTACCTAACACCAACTGTCTCGGATTTAACATTTTAGGGACCACCTCTATTACCTACCCAAAAATAGGGCAAATCAGGCTCAAAAAAAATTTTCATACTAAAATGTATGAAAACTTTGGAGGCCCCTATCTCCGAAACGGGGCCTTTGTCTCAAGAACTGATTTCAGTTTTGGGAGTTTGGCACCACCTCTGCCCCCCGTCCAAATTTCAGCCGATTCTGAGAGGTTCAAGGAAACTGTAGTTATGCCGACCACCACAACAAGGAATTCCCGGAAATTCTTCAAAAGACGGCTCTACTGTTTATCTAAAAAAAAAATTAAATAAAAAGTGTAAGTTTAAATTTAATTTTTATATCCGAAAATTTACCATGGGGTTTGCTTATGTATATTTTTTTATTATTATTATTATAAATTATAATAATATTTAAAACCAAAAAAAAAATTATTATAATTTGAAAAAGTTTGTTTTCATTCAAATTTTTATCCTTGAAAAACGAAAAATTTGTCCATTTTCTTTTAATATCCTATGTAGAATTCTTTTCTTTATTATTATGTTTTTTTGTTTTTTTAACTCTTTTTGCTTTAATAATTTAAAAAAAAAAAAAATAAAAAATATAAATAAAATAAAATAAACTTACCTTTTTTTTATTTTTTATTTATTTTATTTTATTGTTGTTTAAATTTTTTCCATCACGTGCTTGTTTTTCAAAATATAATGAAATTATAAATGTCAACTTATCAACAAAGTCAACAAAGCAACAAATAATTGACGCTGTTGTCAGCTTTACGTAAACTGGCGCTTATGTACGCCTTGCAATTTCCTTTGATTTAGCAACATATAATAAGCAATTTATAATAGTTATTTGTACAAAAATAACTCACGCTGCTGTCAGCTTTACGTAAACTGACATTTATGTACAACCAGTAACTGTTTGAAGAGAAAGATTACCGTAATAAGTCGCTTACACTCAAAAATAAGATAGACTGCAAGGTCAAATATTTGTTTCGACTTAGAACATAGTTCAATATCCGACACAAAAGTCGGTAATTTAAATTGGTCTTTTCAGCTGACCTTAAAACTGGCGGCCGGGACAAACTCCTGTTTATTGGTGTTCAGGTTAGTTTCAAAACTAACAAACAAGTCGGAGGCATATTTTAAGCCGGTGTGCCAAAAATATGTTAACTATGAGTGAACTTGTAGGCCGGTTCAGTAATCGACGCCCATGCCAGTACAAATACTTGACATTTCTTTGCGAACTGGCGCGATGGTATATTGGGTTATCAACATTAACTTTTAAAGAAATTCTTTTGATATTTAATTTTGCATTTTTTTTTTTTTTTGTTACACATATTTTATGCCAGGAGCTAAAATTTATCTAGGTTCGTGGAATAAAGATACATACATTCTTTTTTTTATGACACAACGCTATGTGATGAACAAACACACTTTATTTTTTTATCTTTTTTTTTTTGTTAAAATATAAAATTGATTTATGATTTTCTAGGTAATAATAATAAATTTAACCCCATTACAATTTAAAACT
Source organism: Hybos culiciformis (assembly GCA_964007475.1). Taxonomy (NCBI): domain Eukaryota; kingdom Metazoa; phylum Arthropoda; class Insecta; order Diptera; family Hybotidae; genus Hybos; species Hybos culiciformis. The sequence goes on along the minus strand of OZ023274.1, from coordinate 53,002,812 downwards.
CATTTTGATATAAAATTTTTTTTTTTTACCAATTACATCCTTTAAAATGATTTATTTAACAGGGAAATATATATTTTTAATTTTTTTTTGAAAAAAAAAAAAAATTAAATTTAACAAATTTGACCTTTCAAAGAGTTTTGTGTCATAAACCGAGAAAATTTTAACATTAAGTAAAAAAAAACATCCTTAGAACATCCCCAATGTTTGACTTTAAATATAACATTTAAATATTTTTTAGCTATGTAAAAAGAAATACTATACATGTACTTATGATTGTTTTATTTTTAATTACTATTTCTTTCAATCTTCTTTTATTCTATTCTATTCTATCTTCTTCTATTTATTAAAATTTAATAATTATTATAACACTTTAAAATTAGAAATAAAGTTGCATAGTCCTTCTTTACGATTCGTTGGCCTCTTATATATTCAAATATAACAGCAATATATTCAAATATAATAAGTAAGTAATAAGACTAATAAGTAAAATAAAAAAATAATTATATCAATGAAATTATATTTAAACATTTGACTGGCAAACAGAAAAAACATAATGAAGTTACTATGAAATTTGCCGCAAAAATCTGATGAACAATGTAGAAATTATCTATAGTAATGTTAATGTAATATAAATTAAACATTAATTATTACTTAATTTGATAGAATTGTAAATAAGCCAAGACAATCAACTTGTTGGCCGTGAGTTTTTTAAGGTTCATTTCGCAATTAATCACGTCATTTCTAGCGCCAAAGAATTAAAATTATAAGTTTATAAGTTCGATATTTGTCTCAAATAAGAATTATATAAAAATAAAAATTATTAACTTTATTTTGTTGAAGCATTTAACTTGTCACAATAAATATTAATTTGTATTTTTTCAAAAAAATAAAGAAAATTATAACATTATAACAAACCTATATAAAAAAAATTATTAGGTGAAATTAAAAAGGCTTTATTTAGATTCATATATATTTTTTTAATGTTCAAGCATTTTATTTATTTTCATTATTCTTCTTCGAATTGTCACTATATAAATCTACTTAACAATATCCATTCTTTAAATGTAAAATAAATATTTTGTTTTTTCTACAGGTACATACATTCTATTTCCTTGAAATCCTAGATTAGTATATGTATACAATTATATATAGGAGATTTACAGAATTAAATATTGAATGGACAAATGGTGTTGCTATCTAGTTTTCCTAATCAATCTGGCGTATGAATTAACTTAAGAAACAAAATTAAATAAACTATTTTTTCCTGCACAGATTGCTATTTTAGTGGTTGGCTTAATGATAACTGGTGATAAGTAAAAGGTACAAGAAAAAAAAATGCATAAATCGCCTGCTGAGAAATGAAACAACGTATGATATTTATACGTTATTATTAGATAATAGCACTATTCGATTCCTCGTACTCGATTTTATAAGTACAACTATTTTGCATTATTCTTAATGTTGATTAAAATGTGTTTTTTAGATGAAAATTTTACGTTACTTGATATTTTTCCATACGTTTTTTTAAATTTTCAAATCTTTAAACTCAAATTACTCGAAACTATACATTTCATTATACATCG
>OZ023274.1:52949724-53001029 GCA_964007475.1 Hybos culiciformis | reverse complement strand
AGTAGTTCGTATATATTATATAATCCTTTTTACAAGGATTATCTTTTGGCAACTAAAATTACATATAATAAGAGGAATATCTAATTAATATTAAGAGTATGTGTAGAATTTAGTTATAAAATTAAATTTTGATTATGATCGATTAAGGGACAATTATTTGATATTTAGAGTAAATAATTTTCACACCATGATTTGGAGCAACTTTTCAAAAAAAAAGTTGTGAAAAAAATGGATATAAAAATATTAGTCGACTACCAAATTAAAGCGCTCAATTTGAAACTCAAAAATTTCCCATGAAGATAAATTTAAATCAAAATTAAAGTAATGTATATTTACTATTCAATTGTGGGAATAAATTGCTTATTCTTATCTTTTTTCGTATTTTTATAAACAGTACATGCACACATAAAATGGAATTAAAAATTAAATGGTGGATTTTATAACACTTTTAGTTTTTTTTTTGTAATCCTATACTACATAATATAAAAATATCTAATTTATATGCAATGTAGAATTTTTTAAAATAATAACGAAATTAAAATTTTCTATTAAGTAATGCTGGACCATTCTTTAAAAGCTTTAACCTTATTTTTCAATTACGACAGAATAATTTACTTCTTATAATTTAATTTAATTCAGTTTTGAAATACATATTAAACAGACAGATTCTAGAGTTTTTTTTTTTTTTCAAATTTTGAATAAAACGCTTATTGTGATAGAATAATGAACTGACAATTTCGTTGCAAGAGGCGGGATAATAGATAAGCCTGTAGCTCCAGAAACAATTGCTACTACTTTTTTGCGGATATAAAATTTTGCAATGAATTTTCCTTTTACAAAGAAAAGTCAAGAAATTTATTTAATTGTAATTATGAGAATAAGAAACAAAACAACTAAAAATTCCTTTTTTTTTTGGGTTTTTAATTTTAACTAATTAAATATTCTACGATTTTAGTTTTCTTTTTTTTTGACAAGTAAACATTCCAGTACAAAAAATGTTTTTAAATTAAATGCAGTAAATAAAATATATATTTTATTTTTAATGCTTACATTGCGTACATATATTTTTTTATTTTGGTTTTTCTTCATTTTCTTTTGTAAAAATTATATTATTTGGTTTTGTTTACTACTTAGTTATAAAACACTCTCAAAACTGGTTTTATTAGAATTTCCGTATTATTTTCCTCCTATATATACCTAAGTATATTTTTTCTTTTATTTTACTTGTGATGACAAAAAAAAAGGAAATTGTAAAAAAGAAAAACCGAAAGAAAATTGTGATTATATAGTTAGTTTTTCCCAGGAAAATAACTTATAATAGATCTTAATTTAAATTTTATAAAATAAAAATAATAAAAAATTTCAGAAAAATCTATTATGGAAAATCTAGAACGGAAATGTATATTTTTTGATTTTACATTTTTAAAAATTCTGTTTTCCAAAACAAAACATAAAAAAAAACGAAAAATAAAAACAATACCGAAATAAAGCTAAAATGTAAAATAGAGTAAGTGCTTTCTTCAATTTCGTGGGAAGTTGCATTTGATTTGGCTAAAGAAAAAAAATGTTATTATGAAAATAAAATTTTCCAATTTAGTTTTGTTTTTTTTCGGAAAATTCTTATTTTTTTATGAATTGTGTTTATAATGCGCTTTCCTTTTCTGTATACACAATATTAAGGATTTATGTGCGATATTTAGGACTTTTAGGACTTTTGCTGGAACTGATATTTTGCTCAAATTTATCATTTTTTCTTAAATTATAATACATGGTGATAGCAGTTGGCTTAATATAGCTGGATATTTGCGAGAAACATCTGCATTAAAGTCATATTGCGCTTGGTATTTTCATAAGTCTAGATTTAACCAATTTTTAACTTCTTTTTCCAAATTTTTCTTGCGATCTTATTTTCTTTTTTTTTTACAAGAGATTCATTTAAATTTTTGACTTTGATTTTCATCAAGTTATAAAATTCCATAAATAACAAAAAATAAAAATCCAAATCTGAATTATTAAATTCTTTTCGTTGTCGCCCTAAATATTAAATATTTATATTAAATTTAAGTATGAAGCTATAAAAATCTAATCTTTATATAAAAAAAAAAACTTAATTTTATCTAAAAATTTTATTTTTTTTAAAGAGAATAAAAAAAAAAAGTTTGCGAGTAGATTTTTGAAAGATACCTAAGAGTTTTAAAATATTAAAATTTTTTTATGTCATCTTAATATATAAGAAAAACTTTGCCATAATTTATGTCTACGACTATTCGCGGAGGCATCTGGTAATATGTTTAGTTAAATAGTTGTTGCAGTTTAAAAACTGACCAAAACTATGTTGGTGAAGTTACTAAAATCCTATCATTCATTCTAAAAAATTTAAATGACGAAAACCTAAACATTATACCTATCTTTCAAAAATAATACAAAAAATTATAAAAATTTTTATCATAAATTTTAATTAAATTTTCCAATTAGGGTTACATATTTAAAATAAATAAAATTAAAAAAAACTTTTCATTAAATACTTTTTAATTGAAAATTTATTTATCGGCTTATTTAAAAAAAAAATATATAAAAATTATAATAAGCTTATTAAAAGCTTATTAAAATTTATATTACTTAATGTTTTATGTGATCATGAAATTATTGTATTTAATAGTAGATTATTGTATATGTAAACTAAATTTGTTATTAATTAAGAGTTCTGTATACACAAAAATACATTGACACGAGTCAATACTTATATCACGAGACCGAAAGTCGAGTGATATAAATTGACAAGTGTCAATGTATTTTTGTGTAAATACAGAACGAGTTGTATAACAAATTTTGTTTACATATCCAATATACTGTTTTAATGCGTAGGGGAGAGGCAGTTGCAAAGAGAGAATATTTTTTCTTCTCATTTTTTCTCTTTTTTTTTTTTTTTTTTTATGTGTATTGAAATATTGTGAGAGATATTATGTTTGTTTAGGCATTACGTAATATTCAATACGAAACATCTAAATGATTTCATTATTTACGCTGATGCATCTAAATTTTTTCATTATATACGCTGATGCATCTAAATTTTTTCATTATTTACGCAGATGTGCATCTAAATGATTGCATGTGTATTGACGCATATAATACTCCATTTAGTGATCTAAATTCTATAGCACTAAATACAACATAACGATCCCCAACGCATTAAAATATAATAGAAAATTATAATTGTCAATTATTTTTACGCACTTATATACTTATTATACAGAGCAACAAGGGTTACAAAAAATAATAGATTTAAGGGATAATTTCAATGATTTTGTTTAAAAACAGGTATAGATATTATATTATATTGCCAGCAAGTTAGAATTTAGGAATTGGGATAAAAATATCAAGATAAAACATTAGTTTTCTTAAATTCTATATTTTTCTCATTTAGAAAACTTTTTTGTGTAAAAAACTTTCGTTGAAAGTACAAAATATTAAGAATTTTTGACGGGTCTTTGGTTGTGAACACATAATATATTTGTTTATATCTTCTTTTGATCAATCTGTTTTATGCTCTCATTTATTTATCAGGGTTGTTTCAGTAAAAATGTTAGGTATATATAAAACCAAAAATAATTTTTATGAACATAATTCTGGGAAAAAATTTTTAAATCCTTTTACATCTTTTCTTCAAAATAAAATTTATAAACTAATATTTCTTTTTCTAAAAAAAAAAAAAAAAACTTTTAACACTCAATGAATTTTCTCTTAAATAATAAATAATATTTCAAAGACATTTTGGGGTTTATTTTTTCTTCTTTTTTTTTCTTTCATAGTTAACATTATAAGAAAATTATTATTAAATTAACTTTTTTTTTTTTTTTTTGCTGGTACAGAGATATTTTAATATTTTATGCCTCAAATAATTCAAAAAATATAATACGTATATATATAGGTGTATTATTATCAAGCTTCAAATTATACGTTTAACCTTTTTTTTTTTTCTTTAAAGGACTACAAAAGGGTTATATGCAAAAGAAAACGTCGTCGTAAAAGGGAAAATTATATATAAAGGACAAAAATATTTATATTTTTGTTCTGTTATTACGGATAAAATTTCCACAAAATAACTTCAAGTAATTTATATACAAAGAACAGTATATTATATAATAGAAAAAAAAGCCTTAATGCAATTGAGAAATGAGATATTTTTATTAGTTTTTATTTTTAAGGACAATGAGAAAAAAAAAAAAATGAAATTTATTTCTAAAAATGTATAAAGAAAAAATAAAGAACTGAAAATTTTTTGGGTATAAGTTATTTAAAGAATTTTATTTATTTTTTTTTGTTTGGGTTTTATATGGGTTCAAGGTGGATTCATTTAATATAGATATTTATTTTTAAGTAAAAAATTTCTTCATAATAATTAATTATAATCAGTTCGGTTGGATGAAATTGGGACAAAAAAATAACTTAAGTCAATAAAATATATATATGGAAACATTTTTATAATGGTAGATAGTAGATAGTAGATTAGATAAATATTTTTCAATTGTAGCACTAAATGTCAACTTTCAAAAATAAATATAATGTCGTCCCATTATAAACTTTACAGCAATATCTTTGAGGAACAAAAAAAAATAAATGAAACGTTGACAATAAATGAAAAAATCTGTTAAACAGTATATGATCTTCTAAAACTGAAGATTGGTCGTCTATTGGCCTACCTTTAAGATTGTCCATGAAAACTCAGTGCTACAGTTTTCTTTTAATAATTTTAAATTTATTTATTTTCTTTCATCGCAATCAAAGTACCTTGAACTTTTAATATTTTACGTAAAAAATAAAATATTAATATTATGTAAATAAAATTTAGTGAGAAAAATTTCTAGACTAAAATGATGTATATATTTCATATGATGAATTTTCCAAAATGAATTATATTATCATAGAAAGAAAAAGGAAAAAAAAATTTTTCTTTTTCCCAACATTTTTTATTATATTGTCTTTATAAAGGAAAAAATTAATCTTTTTTTTTTCACAGCTTATATTCTCATGGTTCTCTCTCAATCCTTTTAATTAAAATGAAATTTATTAAGAAAAAAACATTTTTTTTTTCGTATATTTATTTATTTATTTCGTTTTTTTTTTTTTTTTCGTTAAGGATCAATTTCCCACATTTTAAGTTATTAGCGAGAAAAAGAGATTATTTTTCGTTCTACCGATGTAATATATAATACCTTCAAATTATAATTAACCCTTAATTATATGTATGTTGTTTTTTTTGTATGTTGTTTTTGTGAAATAGTATAATAAACATTTAACTGCGAAATGGGAATAATGACAACGAATAATGTTAAATAGGAAAATTTATTACATTAATTTAGAAAAAAAAAAAAAAATTACATATATTATTGTAATATAAAAAGTAATTAATTTTGCTTATAAGGTTGGTTTTCTTGGTAAGTATATGTAGATGGATTTTATATTTGTATTAGGTTTTTTTTTTATATAGTCTTAAGAAATTCAAAAATAAATTGTAATGAAATAAGAAATTTTAAATTTATTTTGTCGTTTTATATGTTTTAAAAGTCTTTAACAATTTTTTTCAACCGTTGAAGTGAACTAAACGACTGGGGATAAAAGGGGAATATTTTGAAAGAAAATATAGGTTAAGCCAGCGTATCGGAGACTTGTAAGAGCTACGTATTTGAAAACTTTAAGGAAAGGAGTTAATTTTTCTAATAATCGCGCATAAATTTAATTTTGGGGTGTGTGTAATCAAAAATCGCATCGTGTTCATGAATAGTTTACAATACTCACCAAAATTTGTTAACTTCCCAGAAGTTAAATATAACTATCATTTAGATGGGATCCTTGGTACAAATTTTTAGTCTTTCAGGAAAATTATTATTTAACTTTAAAGAATCAAAATATCATATTCTTTCATTCCAAGTATACGAAAAAAAATTCAAACATAATTGATCACATTTTTTTTTTTTCATGAAAATAAGACACATTTCTAACTCATAACCCTATGTATAAAAAAAAAATTTAATGAACTGATATCAAATTTTGTTTTTAATATTAATATCCTGAAAATTATTTTTATTAAATTATTTATGTTAACTCTAATATAATAACATTGTCTATTGTAGTTTTAATATAATAATAATAATAAAAAAAAAAATTAAAAATACTAAAAGTACAAAAAACAACAGGGAACGTTAAATTATTTACTTAAAAAAAACAAAAAAAAAGGACTACACTTCCGTTGCAAACGATGAAAAATCTTTCCTTTTATAATATTCTTTTCTTTTAAATTATTTCTTTTTTTTTTTTAAAGAGATTGTATAATTTGTAAACATTGTTGAATGAAAATGGCTTACAAATTTTCTAGATATTTATCTCCATCTATATTGTTTGCTGTAATCCACCAGTTTAACATTTTTTACAGTCAAAAAAATACATAAAATATAAATATACTTGTATGTATAAATATATAAAATACAAGATGACAAAAAAATTATATCTATCCCCAGTAGATAATTCGATAATAAAATATAATATTAAAAGAAAAGTTTTCAAAGAAATTTTTAATTTAACAGAAATATATAAAATTTTCATAACAGAGATATGTAGGAGAGAAAATTTTCGAAAATCTAACATGTGGATTTAAATTAAGTTACTATAAAAAAAAAGGAGAATATTTTTTTAATTTTCATATTTCTCCAAATAAAAAAGAAAGATTTTTGGGAAATTTTCAATTTCGAAAATTTTCTTGTTTTTTTTTTTTTTCATATTGTTATTTTCCAAAATGAAAAGTTGAAAATAACGAATAGTAGTGAAAATGTTTACGAATCAATGAGATGTTTTAAAAAAAAATGTTCATAAAAATTAATTTTTTAAATAAATTTTATATCGCAAATAATTTTCTATATTACGTGTTTATATAAGAAGAAATTATGTTTTATAAAAATTGTTTAAGAAGAAATTTTCTTCTAAGGATATATAGTCTAAAGATTTGTTACTTTGACGGAAGTATTAAATGTATATTGCAAACATGAGTTTAAAAAAAAAATTAATAAGACAAATTTTGAATTTAAATATCGTATAAATTGAAGAAGACCTTTGGTTCACGTTGACAAAAAAAAACCATAAAAACTGAAATTCAAAACATACATATAAGATTAGTAAATTATGGAAAATCTATGGAATATCCATATAATGATGTGAACTTAACTTTGGATACAATAATTTTTAGCAAAAAGTCAAGACACTGATCTGTTGATTTTCAGTAATTATGTGTACTTGTTTTCAGAAGAAAGACATATTTTGGATAGACTTGTCAATGTTAACTTTAATTTTTTTCTATTCGTGAATATCTCTGAAAAAGATAATATACGTATGTATCAACTACACCTCTTTGATCAAGAAAATAAACACATTAGCTCACCCCTACGAACATTAAAAGAAACAAGAACATGTGTATTCGATTAACAAATTAATAATTATTTCATATACATTTTTCTTAATACCTACACTTTGTATTTAATTAGCTTTAAAAATTTATGAATATTTACAAATTTATATAAATTTAATACAATTTTATTTGTATAACACAAATTATAATAATGTTATGGTATTAATAAAAAAAAAAAAATTGTAGCATTTTCGAATGGATTTAGCAATTTAAAATTATTACACTCATAAATCATTAATCATTTCATTCGTAATGTTATTGAGCCCCAACAAAAAATAAAATTAAACAAAATTTATTCGATTTTAGGTATACCCTATATGTACATATACTATGTATATGTACATTGTATATTTTGTATAAGATTTATTTTTGCATGATATTTTTTAAAGAAAAAAAAATAATAATTTTCTACGATTTATTTGCTTAAAATTTATGTCTGTTATTCTTTCAATTTAAAAGTTGATTTAAGATTATGAGCAGGATTTGAAAAAATAAAAAAGAAAAATAAAAACATTAATTTTTAAAATGAACTTTTTAAGGACGTATAATATTTAGAACTCGGTCGTATGATACCTATAGGAAAATTTTGATTATAGTTGTATTTTCCACAAAAAAAAAAATAGAACGTTGTATTGGAGGTTATATTATATGGGATATTGGGGGTTATTATATGAACTACAATCGCACAAATGAATTAAAGTATGATCAATGAATAAATCGAAATTCATCATCTTATAAAAATCCTACAAATTAATATAGAAAACGATATAACTTCAACTATCTTTAATGCTCACTTAAGTATATCACAACCATCATGAACTGAACATTTTAGCACCAAATATTTATTTCTTTCATTCATTTTCATTAATCCTTTTGTTAAAGCTGATTAAAAGTTAAGCCTCTAAACACTATTTAAAAGCTTTTAATAATTTTTTATATACTTTTGATTATTGACTATTTTGATGATAATAACATTTACTTATCATGTTCAAAAAAAATTCGATACAGTTCAGACAATATTTTGATCCATCTTAAAACGACATATTCTTCTTTTAAATCTTGGTTTGGCTATCTATATATAATAGTCAAAATGTCTTAAATTCTAAAAATTATTCCAATAACTCTCTAAAGTCTATCTTAATAATTTTAACTCAATAAAAGTGTAAATGGGATCACCAAGTTATTGTCATATACAATTTTTGTAAATTTATTTTAATGCGCTTAATCTCTTGTATAAATAAAAATATAATGTTTGTAAATTAAAACCATTCAAAATTTCTATTGTGAAACTTAAATGGGCTCCGCAACAAAATATAATAAGCGAAATTTTCTTCTAATTTTCATATACAAAATCCCAAAAAAAAAAAAAAAAAACTAAATAATAATAAAAATTATATGAAAGATAAAATAGAATGAAATAATAAAAAACAAGATTTTCATGCAAATAAAATGAAACCGTAAAAATTCTATTAAAGGTCCTTAAAAATATTATATCCACGGGTTTTTTTAAGAACCTCTGCTTTTAATATACTAACTCTGTATATTGTATATGTATATACTTACTATATAAACCCTCCACCAATTCATGTTTTTTATGCTTTGTAAAAACGATAAAAATATAATTTGTTTTTTTTTTTTTTTTATATCTTCGAAGCCTATGAACGATAACGATATATACATTATTATATAGTACAGTATGTAAATAAAATATAATATCATTGAATGAAAATCATAATCAAATTTATTTTCTTTTGATTCTATTAAATTTTTCCTGTAAATTTAATTTAGTATAGAAAGAAAAAAAAAAATCTTGATAAATAATAAATCCTTGTATTTTTTATTCATTCTAAATACAAATTTATTGAATTTTTTTTTACAATTGAATTCAACATTATATTATTGTTGTATAAGTATGTATATTTATATAGTTCTATATTTTGACAGATTTATTTTCCTCAATTTAATATAAATAGAAAATCTGATTCTCTGTTTTGGTATTTATTTAATTTTTTATAGATACCTATATCCTTTTTTTGTAAAATGGAACAGAAATTTTCACCTGAATGGAAACAAGAAAAAAAAATAAAACAAAAAAAAAGTAAATGATGTAATTCTAGTTTTAAATACTAATAAATTTTCTTCTGTGAAAATAATTTTTTTTTTGTTCTTGTGTCGAATGATATATATTGATGAAAAATTGTTGGAATACATTGTACAGGTACAACTTGAATGCCAGGAGACTAAGAAAAAGAAAAGAAAAAAAATTCTTGGCACTCAATGCAGATTTCAATTGGTGCCGTGAAATTAAAACAAAAATGAAAAAAAAAAAATAAATTATTTATTCTTAAATAAGACTTGTTACAATTCTATTGGTATTTATTTAAAGAATTAATTAATCAAGCTTGAAATTTAAATTTGGCATGAATTTTAAGATTTAGTTTTCTTTTCAGTTTTATAATTTAAGATTACAGAATACAGAAAGTCTCGAAAAACGCTAATGTTTGTTAAGTCAAATTAACATTCTATTTAAGGTTTTACTAATCTATTTCAATTCTTTGAATGCTAAAATATCTTTCATTTATCTTGGATAAAGGATGAGATAATACGATTTCGGGTTTAAGAGTTGGAAGCAGCTTTAAGTACAAAAATTTACACATTTAAAATGTTTGAAAAAGTTTTAACGAATTCCGAGTAAAATTAGTATGTTGGGTAAAAAGATGTCTATTAGAGGAACTTTAAGATAATGGTATTCCGATGAAAATTATTACATTAATATATGATTGATATGGTACATTACTAAATGATATTGAAGGAATTAAAACAATATGTCGGGCCTTCGATTGTAGCCAAAGTATCTTAAAAATGAAAATCTAAATTGAAATGTTGATAATGAGTCCAGTACTTCATTTATGAATTAATGTTCTTTATTTTTTCTTTTATAATTCGGCTATAGATTACAGAAATATGCTTTTATGTGAAATTTTGAATCACACATCAATTCATACTTCATATAATGCTAACATACATTCATTTTACATTGCATATTCTTAAGGAATCATATCATTTTGATTTTTAAAACACAAAATAAAGAAAAATATATGGTTTCCCGTTAAAGTTGAAGTCAATAAATATTTTATATTCAACCATGGGAAATATGCAAAATAAAAATTCAAATTATAATTTCAGAAAAAATTTAATGTTATTTTATTTCTAATTTTATACGTTAAAAAAAAAATATATATTTTGTTGGTGTGTCATTTTATTCGGTAAATCATTCAAAAATTTCTTTTTTCTTATTTTATATAAAAATAGAATTTCAAATACCATTTAACTTGAATGAAAATCTCATCTTAAGAATAAAAAAATACCAATGTAATGTAATAATATCAAAATAATGTTTATTTATTATACGTAAGCAACAGCTGATCGATTTACTTTGTGTTCATAGTACGTGATTTTAGTGTTTCTCTGAATGAAATCCTTTTAATAGTTAAGTTAAAATCTCAAAGTTTTACTATTCCTAGTGGAATTTAAAAATGGTAACTTGTTTATAATTTATTCAAATTTCATTACCTACAAGGAAAATTTTCCAAACAATTTATTTCGCAGTTTATATAGTTTTTAAATTTGGTAAATAAATAATATTTATTTATTTTCAACAAATTTGAGAATAATTTTTAAAATCAAAAATAAATAAATAAATAAATATGGGATGAATAATAAATTTGAAAAATTCTCCAAATCAAAATATTACAGAGAAAATTAATATAATTTTGATAAATGTTGTGCATTCTGCTATCTTTATTTTGATGTTTACATAAAGATTTTTTCTTTTTTGCAAATATTTTTGATATGTTTTCTTTGAACTTAAGTCTTTGATTTTTCATATCGATAAAGAATTTTGTTTACATTTTTTGATGTAGTAATAAAAAAAATATTACTTATAAAACTTTATATAAGTACTTTATAGGGAATTACATTTTTATCATTGAAAAGTTAAATAATATTTAAAGATATTTCAAAGAATTTTCTAATGGGGGTCACTAATTTAATATGTTAAAAAAATAATTTTAAACGTTTGTTTTTGTTATTTCAGAAGAAAAATTTGGTTTTATCCCTGGAAATTATTTAATTTTAGTCCATAGATAGATCTTTAAGTTATTAGTATTATTCGAACCCTATCAATGTAACAACTTGCTGGAGGAGTAAAAAGGTGTTTAGGATCGAAAAATTTTAAAATTTTAGAATAATATTAAGAATAATATTAAGAGATTTAAGACCGGTTTTCACGATCCAAGTACACTTTGTCCAAGTTTCTTTGATCAAAGTCATTTGGAAAAGTTACTTTGAACCAACTTTTTACTTTGAAGTTACTTTGATGAATAAATTAAATTAAATTCTATAAATTAAACTTCTTTTTCTTTTATTAATTAAATTAAAATTTTAAATAATTAAAAAAAATTGTCAGAATTCAAATTTTAATTTTTTATATTATTTTTTTTTTTTTTACAAATACACTACTTTAATCAAAGTAAGTAGAGCAGTGTCCAACTCAACTTTGATGTGGCTACTTTGTCCAAGTTTACTTTGACACCCTGTTTACACGATCAAAAAGAATGTCCAAGTCGACTTGGAGAAAGTGTAATTGGATCAACAAAAACCGGCCTTTAAAGCGTTTCAAAAATTGGGTTTTCTTCTATGCATAGTTCAATCCAAGCTTTTGTTTCGACTTTTAAAGTTATCTAATTTTATTTCCTATAATATATCTATTTTACTCTAAATACGTAATGCACAGACAGAACTAAAAATTATTTAACTTGTATTTTCTTAATAAAATAATCACGTAAATGTTATTTATTTTATAGACAATTTCATATTTTTATAAAAAAAAAGAAGAAAATAGTGAAAATCCCTTTTTATATAAAAAATTATAAAAAATAAAATTATTAAATTGTAATATTAGACAAAACTTTATATATATTTTCTAAAGTAAGTTTTAAAAACTTTTATATGATAACATTTATTGTACTATATATCTATTATTAAAATTTTTCATCGGAGCTATCTACTTTTTTCTTCTTTTTTTTTAATAATATTTTCGAACAAAGTAATGAAGTTTAATAGTATTACCACCATAGTTAACTATATAAAATTATATAAAATTTTGTTTAGTAAATAAACAATAAACATTCTAAGTGAACAATATATATACGTGTATAATTTTTTGAGAATCTTTTTTAAATACTTTATAAGCTTTTTAATTGGAATTGGTATTAAAATCTTCTTATTTAGTATTATTTATTTTATTGTAATTAAATAATTTCAGAATATTTTTATGAATTTCTAGAAGTAACAAGCAACCACAAAGGATGCAATTATATTTTAATTTAATTTACATATTCCAAAAAATTTTTATTTTTATTTTATAAAACCTAAATTAGTTTTAATTTTTAATGGTTGAGTTGTGTAAGAGCATCATGGTTTCAGTTCAATAAGAAGTTATGTTATGTTCCTTTCGTGTACTAAAGTTAAATTGGTGTTATTCCGACATATTTTTAGAATAAGTATGTTTGCCATAAGATATTCAGAAATTACAATATTCCACTTAGACATGGGTATTTGAATGAATAACAACATATTTAAGGTATATTGAATTAAAGTGAAATTGTTTTAAGTTAATAATAGTGAATAATTAGATAAATACATCATATCACGAATCACGATGCATTTTTTGATAATACCTTTAATGTTAAATGCATTCGTTTATGTATAGTATTTTAAATGTAATATTTTGCCGCCCACCATTTAATATTTAAATGATCATAGAATACAACTTTTTATTCACATAAAAAAAAATATTAAGAACCTCTTAAAATTCTTTTATTTACTAAACGGTGATAACGAAAACTAAATAACATAATATGTGAATTATATAATGTTGACCATTATTACAACAATTTAATTATAATTGTAGAAAAAGGAATTTCAATATTATTATATAAACTTTACATCTACGATTCATTAATAAATCCCGCACAGAATGATATCAATTTATTTTCTAAGGACCTTTAGGAATTTTCGTTTTTTTTTTTTTTTCATACAACGTTTTAAACATATTTCATTCCACATAATCGTCTAATCTAACATTAAAACCAATTTAATTAAGTTATGTCATCATTTTATAGTAATTTTTTTTTTTTTATAAAAATATTTTCCTGAATCTAGGAGCAACATATGCGTTTCAACAGCATTATCTGCAATTTATAAAAAAAAATAATAATAATAAAAAATGTATATTATATTAATAGAAAAAATGTCTATTATATGCATTTTGAACTGAGTTGTGCCAAAATATTGTTAAGTTATCTTTCAAAACCTAAAAAAATGTTTGAAACTTGTATGATCCCTTTAAAAAGAGGTTATGACAATTTTCAAGATGTATTTTTCAGAGGAAAACAATATGCTTCATAATTTGAATATAATGAGCTCGTTTTATAGAAATTTGAAAGATTTCATAGAATGAAATATCCCGAAAGCAGATTTTTTTTCCTATTAAAGCTGGGGCTTGAGGGAATTAAGGGTTATTGTCAATTGGGTAGAAAACAATTTTTTTTTTTATTGATCATAGTCATTTTATATATATAAGGTCTTAAAATTTATTTTGTTTCCGTATTTTTCAAATTCCGAACTTCTTGTATCAAACTTTTGAGAACTTTTCCACTTTTTGTTCAAAGCCACATTGTATCTACAATAATGAAACATTTTTAAACTAAGGGGCTACAAAACAAGGATATGTTCGTTTATTAACAGAAATTTGTTCATGCACTACGAAAATTTTGTATAGGTATTTTGTTTACATTTTTTTCGCATAACATCCAACTATTAAAAAAAAAATACATTATGTTGGCTTTTTCAATAAACTTTAGTAATGTCAGTAGTGGTCTATTTTATTTTTTATTTAAACTAAAGCTATGTATAGACGATTTGATACCAATATAGTGTGTATATTTTTTTTTATATATACAAGATATTTATGTGTACTTTTTCTTTGTAATCCTTTCGTTGCATTGAATTCAATCTATCTTGAAATACTTTTTTTTTTAATGTTTAACAAACACCAAATATTACTTAAGAATTTGTAAAAAAAAAAAAATTGCAAGATAAATATGTACTTATATACTAGGGCTGATTGATGAGTTATTGAACCTACCTACAATAGTCTAATTTCGAAATCTGTCATGACGGTTTAAATGTTCGTCCAATTTAATTTTCTTAAAGGAACTTTGGAATAAAATTTTTAAAAAAAATATTTCTTGAAAATTTTTCATTATGAAATTTAATGGGTTGAGTTGAAAAATTATTCGGATCGAATAATAATAATATTTTTCAATCACATATTTACAAACATCATATACATAATACAAACGAACATATTTTCCCAATTTTATTCTACCACTTTCCAAGAGATTACTTTGAAAAATTTCAATATTTTAAGCTCTTCCTGCTTTCGAAGGATCCTTGAAAGAAAGACAAAAAAAAAAATTTTAAAATAAAATGGTTTGTTGAAAAATTTTCAATTTATGTATTCTGTTGATGGTTTGATAAAATGTTGAATATAACGTACACATTAAAATAAAATAAAAAATAAATGAAAAAAAAAAGGAAGAAAAACTCTTGAATGACATCTTCTTTTTATCTTTTTTAATTTCATTGTAATGTATAATTGGACAAGGTGTCAATTTTAATTATTATTAGGGAAAATGTACAAAGCAAAATAAATATCTTCTTTTTTTTTTTTCATATTTTTCATAAATTTCCGTCCGACTTGACATTAAAATTATAAATTTGTAAGATAAAAAAAAAAAGTGAATCCTTTTTAGTTCAAAATAAACTAATCTGAAAATTTTTTTTGAAATTTTTTAAAATATAAATGTGAAATAGTTTTATATTCTACAATCATTTTTAAAGTTATATACATTTGCATGTAAATTTTTGATTATGCAAAGATCAACATTCAAAAAGCATTGAGATTTTTTTAGATAATTTTATTTTTTAAACATTTTCACTATATTCTAGATTTTTTTTAGTTTACTACATATCGTATTTTTGGTTCGTGCACAACTCAAACCTGAATGCAAAACTGTTCTATCGGTTAACGTGAATTTATAGAATTCAAATTCGAAATTTTTGAAATTAAGAAAATAGATTATAAAAATAAAATGGTTATAAAATTGACCGAAACGTAATTTTTATCATTAAATCGAAAAAAATGAAATAATTAGAATAAGCTCGAAATAAAGGAATCGAGCTCATAAAAGGGACAATATTTGATTTTATTTAGTTTCTAAGCTTTGACAACTTTATTCCGGAAGCATGCTTAAATCAACAGACGTGTAAATATTTAAAAAATATAAGGCCTGTTTAACATCGGATTGCCTGCTATTATAGAAGCGATTACTACGAGTATTACGTACAAAAACTTAACATCTCAAACTAGTTTTCATTTTCATCGTAAAATATATTTTTTATGTTAAACACCCTGTCAAACATTTTTTTTTAATGTTCCTTTCGATTTACAATATTGAAAATAAAACCATAAAAATATCGAATGTATAGGAATGTAACAGGAAAAAAAAAACTAATTTTTTTTCTTCTTCTTCAACAATAAATGTTATTTTAAGCTGTATAAAAACCAAGCAAAAAAAAGAATTTTTTTTTGTAATATATGGTTGATCGGGAAATGTATATTTACCATAAGAGCAATCAATTTTAATTACTTTGATGTTTGCTTCATTTGAAAAAAAAAGAAAATAAATTTTCCTTTCGTTCTGTTTTCCAAATAATTAATGTGGTAGAAAATAGAATCAAGAAAACATAATGTGGGTTGGTTAAGAGAACATATTTTTTCTATACTATTTAATCCAGCAAAAGTGAACATAGTATAGGGTTGAATTTTATTAAATTTTTTTTTGCAGTGGGTTGAAGTGGCGTGCAGTGGACTTGAAATTTAATTCATTTGCAGAAAAAGATTTAAAAGAAAATTTAGCAATTTTACGTGAGGTTCTTAAATATAGTTTAAAAATTGACACCTGTTAGATTGAGGCAAAGAGCCTTAATTCAATACTTCTCTTGTCATTCTGAGTTAATTAAGAAAACTGTAGTAAATATAAAAAGTTGATCTCAAATGCTTTTGATTTGAAATCATTGGAGTTTACAGAGTTTTGATCAAAACAGCTCGAGCTCCAAATCAGTTAACTAAAAAATTCATGAACAGAAAAATCCCGAACATACTATTTTGATGAACTTAGAAGGTCTTAAATTTATAATATATCCATAATTTTTTAAAAATTTTAATAAGCATTTTTCAGCGTGTTAAAAAGTTTTATTTTAGCTTAAAATCAGAATAATATGCATATAATATCATTTATAGTTATTCTTTTATATGTAATATAAGTAAATTGGTATAATAAAGAACATGTCTTGTTAAATTTAATCGTTGCATGATAAATTTAAACATTATATTTTGTGGTGTTAAAACTCTAAATAATGACTTATGTATACACTTTCTTATTAAGATAATTGCTCCATCATCCTTCTTTTCATGGAATAAAATATTATATACATATATAATATATATTCTTAGTTCACCACAAATCTTCATGATATCAAAATTTTATTTCATATATATATAACAAAAAAATTTTATGTTTTCTCTTTATATATACCAAAAAAAATTCCAAGAAAAGATAGCATTATGATTATGTTCTAAGAATTTAATGAAAATGAAAACAATCAAAAAATATATTTATTTATATACCTACGTATATTAAATGCAATAAATAACTTAATATATGTATTGTAATTGTATGTATATATAAGGGAACAAAAAAACACCAAAACCTTAACCGACGACCGGAAAAGAAAATTTCTAATTTATATAAATGATTTCTCAATATTAAAGAGGCAAATGAAATCAAATTACTTATTGTCTAATATTTTATTTTGACTTGTTGTAAGTACTATACATAAGAGTTACAGTCAACCCTGGTATAATACTGTTTAGTTTCAGTATTAATATAGGCCAGTGAAATTTACAACGTTTACACCTCCTGTGAAAGAGAGAATTTTAAGAGAACTATATTTAATTTTTTTTTATTTCATTTGTTATTGAATTTAATTATTAAAAAATTTACTCCTTGAGATTTTTATCAAATAAATTCTAACATGTTCTTAAATTAGAGAAATTTACGAATATCGCAGGAGAATGTTTGGTGCAACCTCATTTTTAAGTCCGATTTTAACTTTTTAGAACCAAAGTACTGGGCTCACTTTTTCAGCTCCTTTTCATTTATTAAGATCGCTTTATTCAATCTAGTGGTCTCTTTAGAATCAAAAATAGAAAACCATATTTTTCAAAACGTTATTTCGATTAGATATAGTGCTTACAAATAATTGAGAATATTAACCGTGCTATTCGGTGGTTACATGTCCTATTTCTGTTTTATATTTCTTCAGTTTTATACAATTTAAAATACCAAAAAATGTAAAAATATAGGTTAGAATGAAATGTCTTAAAAAAAAAAAGGAAAAATTATTTGAAATAAATTATTTTTGTACCTTTCTGACTGTGCTAGGTTATGTTTTTATGTTTTGTATATTTTGAAAAGAAAGATCCTATGGTACAATTTTTTTTGTTATTATATTTATAGGCATTATACGAATTAAAAATATTTTATTTAAATTTATGGTTTATGGTTAGCAAAAAAAAAAAAAAACAGAAATTTGTATATATTTAAATTATTTTCATTTCTTGGTTTTTTGGAATGTAAAAAAAAAAATAAATTTAATTACAAAAATGTGTTGACATTTCAGACAATTTAACATTTTCTTCAATGAAAATGGATTATTGAATGTTATATATATATGAGAACATTTTAAGGGCTTTCATTTTTTACATTAGATATACATACAAAAGACTTTTATTGTTGGATTTAAAGTATACTAATTGTGTAGGTAGCTGAAAATATAGAAAAAAAAATAGGGTTTCCTTATTAATGTGATATTGTTAGAATTTTTCATACATAATGTTAAGATTGATAATGTCACAATGTCAATTTTAACTTATTATATACAATTTATGAAATTTAGATTTCATTCTGAAATTTTCATAAATGCTTAAATTTAAAAAATGTTTTAGAAATAGTTGTCAATGTACTTCTTGTGAGAGAATTATTAAAATGTACATTCAGCCCAAAAAAAAACATGCCAATAATTAATAAATAAATGTTTCTAATATGAAAACCGAGAAGACTGAGCCATTAAATAAAATTATTTAACATCTTGTTAGGTATCTTACATGACAATGACAGACGATTTTTTGAACAATGCCGGAACTACACCAATTTCAATTTAATATATAAAAAAATAATATATTGCTGAATTTATTAGAAATCGCAATAAAAAAGTGATCGAAACACTTTTTTTCTTCCAAGTTCTTATAGCTTTTGATATTACGAATTTTTTTTGTAGATATTAATTAGGTGGAAATATTTAGGCATTATACAAATATGTATAATATAAATATCAATGGGAAACTTATATTTTTAATCTTTTAAAAGTTCTAGGTCAGTTAATACTAAGCCGTATTAATATTTTTTATTTTTTACCCATTTTTTTTGATTCGTTATTTCCTGAAACAACATTTATTTTACAAATATAAATTATACTTTTAAGTCAAAACTTTGCTATATCAATTCTATTTTTAATAAAACTTTTTTTTTACAATTTTTCCGTATCATTTATCACATTTTTCCGGGACTGAATTTTTTTTATAATTAAATTCAGTAACAAATGAAATAAAAGATAATAAAAAAAAAAAATTAAATATTTAAAGTTAAAAAAAAAAATAAAATTTAAGGACTTATTGAACCTTCTTCTTTGCATTACTTTGTATTCAAGCCTAAGAAAAACCAAAAAAAAATTCTATCTTAGTGATAAAAACTCTTAAAAATGTGTATAAACAAAAAAAGGAAAAGAAAATGCAAGAAAGAAAAGAATTTTTTTTTTTCTTCTTAACTTTTATATAAAAGCATATTTTCCTCAAAAAATTGACCACAAATATGTAAAAAACATTTTTCCTTGTTTTTTTTTTAAGAAATTTTCTTGTTTCTTTGTTGTTGGTCTTTTTATTATTTTTTTTTTTTTTTTATAGAAAAGAAAATTATTGTAATTTGTAGAAAAGAAAAATTCTTTGGATTATTAACTCATAAATATTCTTTTGTACATAACAACATTTATGTTGTTATGTGTGTTGTATATGTTGTGTAACATACAACATAATCATTATCAAAAAAAAAAAAAAAAACGAGCCAGTAATAAAAAAAAATCGATAAATTCTCATAAAAGAAAAAATAATATATATACAAAAAGAGCAAAAATAAAGATTCCAAATATGAAATTACCATAATTAAATGTTTATTAAGCTTTCAGTTTTTGTGTGTGTTTTTTTTTCCATCTTCTTCTTCTGTTTTTCCTAAAAATATTTCAAAAAAAAAAACATCAACATTTACCATTCTTTTTGTACCAAACAAAAAAAAAATAATAATAACACACATTCTTAGAAGACCTAATGATATAACAGAGAAAATAAAAAAAAAAAAAACAAAAAGAACAAAAATAAAATTAATTTGTTTTTAAAGGGCACCATATACACACAACATGAGATTTCCTTAAAAATTAATAAAAATAAAATTTATTTTGGGTCATATGAATGTGAAGAAAACACTAAAAAAAATTTCTTTAATCAATAATTCAGAGTTTTTGATTTAAAGCTTTAATTTAAAAAAAAAAAACTAAAAACGTTTTTATGTCGTTTCTAATGTAACTAAAGTTGATTCTGGGTCCTTTATACATTTTAGTAGGTAGTTACATTTATTTTTATATAATTATATACTTTCTAAATATTTGAGTTGAATTTAACACTTCAAGCCATCGAAAAGTAAGCTTGCAATAACTTTTCAAGTTTTTGACAAAATGAATAATAAAAATAAAATTTTTATCATGATAATTTCTTTGAAAGTTCAGAGGTAGAAAAATAAATTCGATAAACTTTTCTAAGTTGAATATTTAGAGCGTAATATGTAGTTATAAGAAAATTTTCATCGTTTGACGAGATTGTCGTATGTATCTTTAGGTGCATATAATAATTTGGTTTTTAATAGGCTAATTGATATCAGTTTCTTTAAAAATAAAACAATATTGATGAAAATTATATGTATAAACCTTAAAAAAATGTTTTTCACATTATATGAGTACTTAAACTTAATATCGTCATCATTATTGCTTACATTATGTGTGTCCTTGATTTGAAGCTTATAAAATGTTATTTTTCTTTGTTGTAACTTTGTCCAGAGCGCCAAAAATGTTTTTAATGGAATTTTTTGTTTTTGGTTGTTTTAAAAATTGTTTATGATTTTGTTCTCAATATTCGTAAATAGTATATGAAACAATAAAGAAAATAGCAGCAATCATTATTACAAAGAAGAAAATTTATGATCCGAAAGAAAAGTTGTTTTTTGTTTACTAAAATGCCGAAATATAGATTTTTCTATTTTTTTTTTTTTTTTCAATTTTTGAAAAGAAAATTTTCCTTTATTTTTTTTTCTTCCTTTTTTCATTGTTTCTTAACATTTTTATTGTTTTGAGCGTACACAAAAAAAAAAATAAAAAGGATATTTTTCTGACTGTTATGTGGAAAATCATTTCATTGTTATAGTTATGGAGCTTTTCATTTTCCTAAAAGATATTTATTTAGGATTGTAAAGAAAAAACATATGTATCTATACTATGTATAAATAGTTATAAAGTTTACATTTTGAATTATTCGAATAAAATTTTTACAATCAATTTTTTTTGTTTTTTTTTTTTCATTTTTTATTTCCAAAAATCATTGAATTATTTTAAAATCTATTGACACTTAACGAACAAGTCTTTAACCCTTTTCTATTTTTTACATTTTTTTTTCTTTTATTTCAAAATATTTTGTCTGTAATAAGTCAAAATTGATTTTAGAATTTATTTAAAAAAAATAAAATAAAATAAAAATAATTTTTGTGTAAAAAAGTGTTGAAAATTTTGTGGGAAAATAAAATTAAAGACGATAACAATACTCTCTGATGGTAATTTTCTATTTATATAAAAATCAAGTAAAAAGTTAATAGGATTTTCTTAAAGTATATGTTAAATTTTTGTTTTTTCAGTAACAAGATATTCTCTGTGAGCTAAAACTAGTTTAGTTTTGGATCTGTTATAACACATTTTTGTAGTTAGTTGTAATAAATCTCTTCTATAATGTACCTACATGAAGGTTGGGCAAAATATATAATATTTTAAAAACAATTTAAAAAAAATGCATATAAAAATCATAATAAAATAATAAAAAAAGAAGTCTAAATTTAAAACTATTAAGTTTCAAGCTTAAGAAATCTTTTTTTTTTTTCATTTTACTTTTCATATTTCTACAAAAAATTTATTAAGACATTTAAATTAAATTATCGATCCTTCTAAATTTCATAAATCAAGGAAATTCACAGAAATTCAATTATCGCAAATTTTCCTAATTGAGAAGCTTTTAAAAACTGTAAAACAATAAAATATGTATGTATGCATTTCAAGTTAATTTTGTATTAAAGACACCGAAAAAACTTCCATAACTATTAATTTTCCTTTTTTTTTTTTGGTTTTACAAACTTTAAAAACCAATAAATTTTAATGCGGAAAATACAATATTGCGGGTAAAATTTAATTTAAAAAAAAAAACTATATGCAATCGCGATGTTTTATTTATTTTTTTTTTCAAACTTTTTTAATTTTAATTATGCAAGAAAGTTTTAAATATATAATTTTTTTTTTATATTCTGAACCACGCCTGATGACAATAAAATTTTCTTTATCGTTGAAAATCTTCGTCAAGAAAATTTATTCTTCTTTTAAAATGATTCCTAATATCCTTTTTTTTTTTGAACATATTCGTGATGAAAACATTAATTTTTTGATTCTACGTCCGACGGATTTTCATTTAATTTTATGAATTGATAGTTTTAGTTTTTTCTCTTTTTATGTATAATAAAAATGTACTTAAAATCTATGTTTGTGTAAGTATATTTTTTTCCTAAGTAATAAAAATCTTCTTTTAACGATATGACGATGTACCGATGAATATTATGTATAACTTTGTAGAATAAGGGACTGATAATTCAGCTAGTTCAAGAACTAACTATAAGCTTCAAGAAGTTAAATAGAAGTGTAGGTTTAATAGATATGAGTTGACCATCGTTCTCTTATAATATTTTTATCGGTTGAGCAGTTGAGCTATATGCTGTAGTTTTGTATTTTGTATCAGTTCAAAAATTATTACTGTTAACCATTACTTCTGCCACCTTATCTTTTACAAGAAGGTTAAAATAATGAATGTAAGCTTTTACTATCAATATGACACAAGGGCAAAATTAATCGTCTGATGATAACGACTATGTGTATGGCAAATTATTATAACTTCTAGATTTGATTTATCATAATGTCAAATCCTACATTTATTCAATATTTTAGAAACAATATTAACATTTCATGAAATTGATATTATACTGTCGAAGTACAACTCTTGTTGAGATTGTACAGCATTTTTCTACGATAATTGAAATATTTTATCCTTCATAAATTCAAATCTTCAAAATTCGATTTAAATAAAGTTAGTTCGCCGGTAAAACAACGATTTGAAATCCTATTTTAATTGGATTTCATTTTTTTTACACGGCTCAAACCTGAGCCTACACACTGTGCTAACTTCAATACCCTATCAAATGCGTGAAAAAACTATAATCCTTGTTTCATTAACAGTTTTCATTTCATTAAAAAAAAAATTCGGAAATCAAAAATCGATTAAAAGTAATTTATAACAAAAAATAAACGCATATAATTTTGAGGCAAAATATTTTTTCGAAATGTACGTGCCTTTTTTTTCATCATTTAATAAGTTTAGTTCGTATTATTTTATCTGACAGGATAAAAATAAAATCACATGTCCTTTTTTTTTTCTCGAATGAAAATGAAGAGATTTTCATATTTTATTATTTTTTTTATTATATCATTTTTAGTTTTTAATTTAACAAAAAAAAAAAATAAGAACTTCTATCAGAGGATATTACCGGCATATGAAAAAAAAAGGATCAAACTTTATTGCATTTTAATTTTTTTTATTTATTTTATTTTTTTTGAAATAGTAAAAGTTTATAGGATTTTAAGGGTCTTCTTAAAATGGAAATTGGTTTTAATACCATTCACTTATTTTTGTTTTTCTGTTTTAATTAGAATATTTTAAAATTTTATTACTATGAAATGTGGACAGTTCGTAAATAAAATATTTTTGATTTTGGACTTTTCATATACTAATATTATAGTCATATAGTTGTCTATTGGTTTTGAGACATAGAAATCGATTTGTAGGTCTTATTTAACTCAATATTAAGCTTATAAATTAAGATACACTGTATTATTTTCTGCTTTAAACCCGATCCTGTCGCACCAGACCTAAAACATAGTAAGTCGAGTATTATTTTTGCCAGCTGGTATTCTGTATATCATCGGAGTTCTCAACTTAACTTTAATAAAATTTAAGATTGAAATAAAAGACAGAACTATTTCTTAAGGTTTTTTTTTTTTCTTTATTCCTTTTAAATATAATTTTATTTGTCTCATTCCTACAAAAATTGGTACAAAGAAAAATTTCATCTTTATCAAAGAAAAATTAGAAAACAACATGAAAGTCAATTTATTATAATTATTATTTATTTTATTAAAAAGAAGAAGAAGATGAAAAAAAAAAGTAGCAATAAATTAGAAATTTCATATCATTTTTGTCAATCTTGAATAAAAACTCATTAAAAAAGAGATAATTTTGTTATTTTTTCGTCCTTGTTGTTTTCACCAAAAATTAACCCTGAGCAAAATTACATGTTAAATAATTTTTGTTTTAGTGAAATAATGTGAAAGAAAATTCACATTAAATTACGATACTCTTGGGGCCAATAGAGAGAAACTTAAAATTGCAAAAATAAAAATTCTAGAGAAAATCTAATTCAAAGAATTTTAAATATAAAAAAAACACTTCAAAAAATTTATATTTGTTTTCTTTTTTTTGTTTTTAATTTTCACCAGCCAGACGTGTAAAATTAAAAAAAATAATTTTGAATTTTGTAAATTTGAAAAAAAAACCGAAATATGTTTTGATTTCTATATAAAAATACAAAGGGTATAGGACTTAGAATATAAAATCTGAATAAATTTCTACGAAAATATAGTGTTTTCTAACAAAACCAAAACAACTATCGTATAAAACTTACGATAATGTCGATAATTAACAACTCTATAAGCAATTCATAGAATGGACAATTATAAGCATATAACCTCTTTTAGTACATAATCATATCCACTTATTATGTCAAACAGCAACTACACAAATACGAAAGTGGTCAATAATTCTAATCAAGATAATGACTCTTATTGTACAATGTGAAATTTTTAAATCAAAAATATAAAACCAAAATTTTATTTCAGTTTTGGTGCCATTTAAGAGTCAAAAATTATTTCACTTCAGTGTTAGAAAATTCAAAAGAAAACCATATAAAGAGCACATTATAAAACAAAATAAAAATTATTACATTTTGTAGATAGATGAACTAATAAAGGCATAGGACATTAATATAAATTGAGTTCTATAAGGCGTGTGATTTTAATGTTTTCATGATTCCCATTTCTGTTTAAATACATTCGTTGATGTTTTATATATGTATATGGCAATTATTATTACGAATAATTTTTTTTTTTTGTTTTATTTTGTTTTATATTATTATAATCCATCATCATAGGGCATCATAGCAAGCAATATATCAAAATAAATGTAGAACAAAATTACATATTAAATTTATAATTCAAAATCTAAAACGATTTTTGCGGCCAGAAGCAGAAGCAAATAATAATAACATTATTCTGGTTATTTTATATATATATATATTTTTTTTTTTAAATTAGGTTTCACCATTTTCAAATTAAATTCATCACCAATTAAATTATGTGCTTATTAAATTTATCTTATTGACTGGATATCTTAATGGAAAATTTATTGATCCTTTGAGATTTTCCATCATTTTAAGACCCAATTTGTTTAAGAATAAATTTTTTTTCTTTTTGTATGAAATTTATTATATATGTAATATTTTGTTATTTACAGACCATGATAAACGGTAGGTACACCTTTTATTAATAACTTTGTATGAGAAGTAAAAATGTTATAATTTAATTTCCAATTTAAAGATTTTTCATATTTTATTTTCATAAAATATCCAATTACAAATAATGATTAAAGATTTTTAAAGTTAAAAAAAAATATGTCTGAAAAACAAATTCTACTTTTGTTTTAATGAATTTAAACAATTATCGATGTTGTAAAAGTTGACACATCATATTTGGACATGAGACTTTTAAATTTTTTAGACACTTTAACATAAACGTTTATTTTTTCCGAAATTAATTTAAGTAAATGATGATATATGTATATATTTTCCTATAATTCTGATGGTGACATTTTGCTCTTAAATTTTTTTTATGTATTGAGAATATAGTATGTCCAAACATTCAGATACAGATTGAATTTTGTGACTTGTGCAAATAAATTTTTACAAATTGAGCTATCATTGTTTTAATGAATACTAAATATTAATCATAAAAAAGAATAAAAATATGTTTTTTAATAGAAAGTTTTTTTTTTATAATAGTCTTGCGGAAATGTACTTAAAACTGACATATTTTCTATTACCTTGACTAATATTATTGCGCAATAATCTAGTTCGCTTACGGAAGATAAGTACATTAAGATATAGTTTTAATTGTAATGTGTACATCTTGTCACTGGACCATTGTACATCTTATATATGCATCAATTTGAAATAATTCTCAAAAAAAACCTTCTACGGTAATTAAAGTCTTCAAATATATAAAAATCCTTAATATTTCAAGTATTCGCAATTAAAAACAAAAAATTATTATCAAAAAATAAAATTTCTTCTCCACTTTTAATAATAATAATCAATTCTTTTTTGTTATTATTTTGTCAAAATTCTTTTTTTTTTCTTTCATAGCATTTAAAATTATGTTTTATAAAATTTAATTGCAGCAACATGAAGAAGCAATTATTATGAGGATTTGTTGGAATAAAAACAAAAAAAAAAACATAATGAAATTTCTAATTAAATATTCCAAGGATAAGATTTTCAAAAAAAAAAAAAGAAGAAAATTCTCTTCATTTCCAAAAAAAAAAAAAACGAAAAGTCTCAAGAAAAACACAAATTAAAATATGCGTTCGTTCTTCTTCTACGAGACGACAAAATGAAAATATAATTTTTATCCTTTGCTTTTCTTTTTTTTATTACAATCTTCATAAAATTGCCTTCAAAATAACATATTTATCATTTCTAACATATGTTACGTATATGTATATTCAATTTTCTTTCAAATATTAGCATAATTCTGCATAAAAAATTTATGAACGTTTAAATTGAAAATGGCTCTTGTTAAAAAATAAAAAATTTAAAAAAATTATATTGAATGTCTTTATTTAAAAATTAAAATACTCATTTTCAAAGAAGATTTTATTATTGATGTTACCAAAATATTAGATTTCAAGAAATAAGTTTAACCTAAGTACATTTTCTCAAAGATATTTAACATTTTTTTCTCATAGTACTTCTGTGATTTTAAATAGAAAGCTTTCTTTGCCATGAAAGATTCTATACTTCTTTGGTGAAATAAAATATCGCCAGTATAAAAATAATTTGATGAAAATTTTATGTTCCTGCATAATTTTATTAAACTTTAATTAAGTACACTAATTATCCTTTGCAATTGAAAAATTTGACATTGAAATAGATCAATTAGGAAAGTGAACATAGTCCCTGTCTTAGCATATGCCATGTATTTTATATCGATATTGTTGGGTTAAAAATTTTCATGATATAAATAAAATTAAATTTCTTCTACAGCTTACGTATTTGGGACATTTCATTTTCTTTTAAGAATAATTCATATTAAATATAATATTAAGACAAATCCTATCATATTATATTTTTTTTTAGATAAAACATTTTCTATAAAGATTAGGACAATGAAATGAAACTAAATAATATAATGTTTCATGAAATGTTAATATTCAATATAAATATAAGATTTTAGATTTATATAATCAAACTGATACATGAAAAATATAGGTATATTTCTGGTACATATAATATTTGAAAGATTTAATTCCAATTTGAATAAATCTTTTCCTACATTTTTATTTCATAAATTTACTTGTTACATAATAAATAATATATATTTATATGAGGAGATATCTGAAAATTGATTTAATTGCAAAGTTTGTAAAAAAAGATATTTTTTTATTAAAATTGAACGTAAAATTACCTCCTCACATCAGATCACGATAAAACTTCGAAAATTATTAATCAAAATAATTAATTCATTGAAAACTAGACAACGTTCTCGTCGGATCGTCTAGATTTACGAAGAGATTTATTTTTACTCAAATAATTAAAAGCAGTATCTCCAGAGTCAATAAAGTTGAAATTATAGGTTTAAATTGTGGGGGGGGGGGTGCCTTAACGTCAAGTGACATAAAGTTAATTGACTTTAAGTCACTTTCAAAACAACATAAAGTCAATTGATCTTATGTCTTTTTCTAAAAAGTGACATAAAGTCAAGATTTAAAGTGACCTAAAGTCAAATGACCTTATGTCGCTTTGCAAAAAAAATTAAAAGTGACATAAAGTCAATTGACTTTAAGTTACTTTGAAAACGACATAAAGTCAATTGATTTTATGTCTTCTTTTAAAATGCGACACAAAGTCAAGATCTGATGAAAGATGAAAGAAACATAAAGTCAATTGACCTTATGTCGCTTTGCAAAAAAAAGATTGAGTGACATAAAGTCAAGATATATTTTTTTGATAATGTTCAATAAATAGATTGTTCTTATTTTGAAAAATGAAACAAGACCGCAACAAAAAACTTCGCGGCCTTATTTCATTTTGAAAAATGAAATAAGACCACGACAAAAAAAAAATTATCGGAGGTCTAATTTCATCTTTCGAAATGAAATAAGACCTCGATAAAAAATCTTGTGAGGTGAGCACACAGGGCAGGGGGCAGCAGGGCGGCGGGCGGGCGGTTGGTCAGTGGGATTTGCGGCGCTATATATATCACAAGCGCTATATATATCACAAGATTTTTTATCGAGGTCTTATTTCATTTTGAAACATGAAATTACAACGCGGCCTTATTTCATTTATAAAAATAAAATTAGCCATCCGAAAAAAAATTTTTTTTTGTCGCGGCCTTATTTCATTTTGCAAAATGAAATGAGGCCACAATGATTTTGGTTGTGATCTTATTTCATTTTTCGTCTGATGCAGAGAATGATGATAAATTTGGAAAAGGACATAAAGTCAAGATCTAAAGGGACATAAGGCCAATTGACTTAAAATCAAGATCTACAGTGACATAAAGTCAATTGACCTTATGTCACATTTTAGAAGAAGACATAAAATCAATTGACTTTATGTCATTTTGAAAGCGACTTAAAGTCAACTGATTTTATGTCACTTGACGTTAAGGCACCCCCCCATTTAAAAGCATTCAAAATTAATATATTAGGTACATAGTATACTTTATTATAAAAATTTAAATAAATATTTCATTATTTTATTATACTTAAGTTCTTTGAATATTTTTAATTTATGTATACATGTGTCGAATATGAAAGTCTACTTTCTTATAGATTTAATTTTAAATAAAATAAAATTAAATAATAATAAGTTATCAATTTATGGTTAAACACGAGGCTATTCCTGTTTGTATTTAAGAAAAACAAAATATTGTTTAATTTTATATGAATAAATAAAATTAATATTTGTTAATTTTATTTTAAGATTACATATATGCACACGTTTTATTTCATAATTTTTTCATTCATTGAGAGAACCAACATCCACCGTCGGGATGTCCTTCATCAATAACCTTATTTTCTTTATTAAGGTTCACATAAATATATGACGTGGTTTTTTTCTATTTTTTAATTACGGAGTTAATTGAATAATTTTCAAAAATCGGGGTTTTGTTTCCAGAAAAAACCCTATGTGAATTTACTCAAAAAATTTAAGTATATAATATAGTTGAAAGCTGCCGATAACTAGATTGACAAAGTAAAAAAAAATTCGGCACGCTCTTTAATTAAAAAATAAAACTTTAAGTTTTTGATTAGAGATTTGATTCATATGACGATATTATAAAATTATAATATATTATAATATGTATATTCTAATATATTATGCATCAGATATATGTTACTTGATCAGTCCAGCCCTAACCAATGATGTTAAAAATGAGAAAAATCAACTTCAGTGCGGCATCAATCTAATCTAATTTAATGTCCTCTTAACAAAGTTCTGGAAAATTATTTAATTTAATCTCTCTAGTTTCAAGTGTCTTTTATAAAAGATTTATAAAATAAAAATATGGAGAAATAGGAAATTATATGATAATTCTAACATAAAGGATAAAACAAGAATTCTGGAAGTTATTTTTTTTTTATTATTTCAACGATGATGATACAAAAAAACTTTTTTGTGTTACTTGACGTAATAATTTTAAAATTTTTTCAACAAAAAGTAAGCATTATTTTGCCGTTTGATGATCCTTCGTATATCAATAGAAATTAGATAAATCTTTTTGTTAATTATAGAATTCGAAAATTATTTATAATTTTGTTCGCATTTATAATAATAGTTGATGATCAACTTTTCTAGTTTATAAAATTTATAATTTTTTCTTCAATATTAAAAAATAATTAATATTTTCATTGCAAATTTCCTTCCCGAATTCAATTAATACAAACTATTTAAAGGACGAATCTTTTAGATTCAAACATTAAATACATTAAATTAGAAAAATTTTGACTAAATAAAGGTTTTAATTACATGCCACAGTCCTGACTGTGGATCTGAAATTGTATTTCATATAATAAATCTACGATAGGAAAGCTTAGTAAAAGAGCATTTAATAAAAAAAACTTCTAGGATTTAAGATTGTCACAGATGAAATAACATATGGCTTATAACTATTACCTGTATCTGAATATAGCTTAGAGAGTTATTATACATAAGAAAATCTACCTTCTATATTGGTAATTTAATCACTTAAATTTTCAATTAATAACAAAGTAAATTATAGCATAAAACTTTAAAAATAATAATAAAAAAAATTATTATTATATTATTATATATTATATTTTAAATAAATTATCCAACTATTTTAATGTGTATTAAAGAAGAATCTGGAAGATGCTACTGCTTTGTCAAAGAAATTGTCTAAAAATAATAGTGACAGTATTTAAAAATTGTTTGATATCAAGGTTACTAAATTTAAAATATTGATTACATAATATAATTTTATACAAAAATATCTATGTTCTGGTTTATTTCTCTCTGATGCACGTGGCACTCATGATTCAAATAAACCGACAACATTATTAGAGGACATTTAAATTAAATTTTTATTACTAAGAAAACATATGGGGAAAAAAACAAAAGAATTTAATTAAAATAATAAAGCCTAAGATTTACAAATGAATTTTGATTAGTGTTAATTTAACACTCATTTCTATTTAATAACATGATTTCCGTGTATTATTTAAATAAAATTGTTGATTTAATTTTATTTTTTTCTCATTTTTATTTTAAGCTTATGGAAAAGCTTTAAAATCATATGGCGACAGTTTGTCTACATTTTTCTATATTTAACTTTTTTAAAGTGATAAGAAGCTCATTTTAACAAGAATATTATGTTTAGCACAATATATATTCGCCAATAATAACATGTTATTAGTTTTTATACGATCGAAATAATTAATTTAAGTTAAGGCCAATCTTTTTGTTTTCAACATACTTTTAACTTTTGCAAATTTTTGAAATAAACAAAATAATAGATTTAAAAAGAAAGTTGTATAACATTTGCGTTAAAAACATTAGAAATTACTTTCTGTTTTATAAGCAATTATAATTCAGTTTCAATTTTAATATTTTTTTTATTTTTTCATTTCTATTTTTCGCTTGCGGACGCGCACTATCCTATAATTTTAATTAAAATTTTAATATTTTTACATTTAAATTAAAATTAACATTTTTTCATTTGAACTTTAATTCAATATTATGTATGACTATAAAATAAGTTTTTTAATTCTAAGACTATTCAACTAAATTATGATTATATTCTTTTAATATTTTGGAAAAAAATGAAACCCATATAAAATTTTTAAATCAAAATCAACATTTCTAATAAATTCAAAAATAGCAGTTTCATAATAATAACCATAATAACCTAACTACTGCGAGGAAAATCTTCTATTAAGGTACAATTTTTACTCCATAGTAAAAAATATGGATAATATGAAATAATATTACAGAGTCTCATTTTATATTTTATTGCGTCTCATTTGTAAACTACTTTTAAAATTTTTGAAAAAAATTATTCATATTTAACTATTTCAATTAAACATGAACTTACAATTACAAATTATATTTATGGAAATCACCCTAAACCCCATGTAAGGTAAATAATTTTTTTTATATATTTCTGAAGAAAAATCACCATATATTTATGTAATTATTGAAATCTGACCATTAAAAATCAATTAGCGCAAATTGTCTAATATATTCAAGCGAAGAAAATTACATTAATTTCTACATTAATAATTTTATACGTCGAAATATATTTTATGTATATACAGATTCCATTAACACACATATAATAAATAAATAACATTTAAGAAAGCATTCAGTCATTTTTAGAGATTCTAAATCACGATTAATAAATAATTACAATTGTATTTATTGTTTTTCTTAATAAAAAAAATAAAAAATTACCGATTTGTAATATTTGAGCTAAAATAACCTATATGACTATAATTTCTATACTATTATAAACTTTCTATTATTCTCTTATCTATACCATGACTTAAATGACTGTAATGATAACGACTGTAAAGTGATCATACTATCATCATTCATGAATAAATAGTGAATTTATTTAAGTATAAAATGTTTAACAAAAAAGCACAATTTATAATGAATTTCTTAAGAAATGTTCATAATTCTAAACACATAAATGTTAGTATAATTTTATAGAGGATTTTCCACTGGCTTAAAAGCTTTACAATATTGCAAATATAAAAAACATTAGAACTATAAATAAATTACTTGTATAAAATTTTATCAATTGTATTTTTTTATTATGTTTAATTACTTTATTAATTAATAATTGTTAGTTATAAATTTATATGACTGCAATATCTTATTTCCTCCGTCAGACTTGGAGTCATTTACAATGTTTCACAATATTAAGCATAAAATCAATGATTTATTAATAGAAATTATCTAAAAGTGTTTGCTATATCTCGTCAAATCGTTCTCAAACCCCTAATAATTGATTTCAAAAACTCTTATTTTCTTTTTTAAAACTAACGAATCTTTGAAAATATTTTATTAGTTTCTTATTTAAAATTTTATATATTGCATTTGATGTCTTTTTTTTAAGGATTAAGATAAAAAACAAATGTCATTATAATCTTACCAATATGTTTTTTCTTGATTTTCGAATTTCGTCAGGAAAAATACAAAATCAGGAACGAAACATGTTGTCGATGCTCCAAAATGCTCCAAAACAATAGTGTTTTTTATTTTTTGCAAGCGTAGAATAAATTACAAAAAATTACTTTTAATACGAAATGAGATTCTAAAATTTTTATGTCAAATATTGCTATGTTATGATAAAAAGGTTATCTTGCTAAGGTCGTTCACAAGTTCGACTCATGTAGAACAGTGCAGTGCACTTACCAGTGGTGTGTTAGTCAAAAATAAATGTTTGAGCGAATAATTTAAAATTGAGCTCTGTTCCTTATTCGTCTATGAATCATACTGTATTTGAGATATTTTTTTTTGTAATATCTCTATAGAATAAAAATAAATAATTTCAAGAGTATATAAAAACCAATTATTTAAACATTATTTTTTTTCTAGGTGATTTATTTTTACCCAAATTTAGACTTAATATCCAGTTTCTACCAGTTATTAAGTCAATATTGTCATAATTATTGCAAATATTTTGCTTTTATTTAAATTTTAAAATTAAAGTCTGAAATCGAAACTCTGAGAACCCGTTTAAACTGGTTATTTTTTTAAGTCTTTAATATTGATCGCAAATATTTTGCTTTATTTAAAAATTAGGTCTGTTAAAATCGAAATTCTGAAAACCAGTTTTAACTAGTTATTTTTTTAAATCTTTGTTGACATTTATCGCAAATATGGCTTGTTTTTAAAACTTTCTAAAATAGAACTCAAACTGAATCAATATAGGAAACAATTTTTATCGAACTTGAACTAGCAACAAATAAAACAAATAATAATAAAATTATGAGAACATCAGAAATGCATAGTAATAAATAATAATTATCAAATCTTGAAAAAATATTAATGAGCTATTATTTTTTAATTATTATAACTTAAAAGGTTTCCAAATTTCAACAAGTTCATAAGTTTCCAAATTTTTCTCAATGTTATTGTCATTTGAAGTCAGTCTCATAAACTCAGTAGTGCACTTTTAAAAGTTTCAGAATTGCACTTTTTTATGAAGTTCAATAATAAGGCTGTCACACTTCGGCTTTTTAATGGCTTTTTGAAAAAGCTATCATCGTTGTGGCTATTTCGTGGCTTTTTCCATACAAAAAAAAGAAAAAAAGCTAGTGGCTTTTCAAAAAGCCACTAGAAAATCAGGGATCAAATAACAAATGAGCTCTGTGAGAAAAAAATAAACTAACAATTGCATACTTTCAGGAAGTTGGCGGCAATTTTTTAAAAAAAACGAATAAAAAAACAAAAAAAAATCCCAAAAAAAAAGGAAAAAGATATGACAAAACGAGAAAAAAAAAGAAAAAAAACCAAAAAGTGCAAGTGTGAACGCATTTAAAAAAGCCGTCATGAGTAGTGGCTTTTTAGTTGTAGTGTGACTCGCTTATAAATTATGATATTATTAATAACATGGTTAAGGTAGAAGTTTTTATTTGTAATCGAAAGCTTTCAATATTTATCAGGAATTTTTCATAATATACGTACTTTACTTTAATACTTTTGGTGTATTCAAAAATTAGTCATGAAACACTTTAGTAATAAATTTCCATCAAAATTATTTTGGCTGTTGTAAATAACTTTTAGACCGGATTCATCAAATTAATGAAGTAAAATCGTATCATTTGTATGTTACAAACCATCATCACCAGTCAATAATATTTCATACAAAACTTTGCTTTAAAGCTATTTTTGTTAAAATGATCCCTGCAAGATCAAACCTGGACCCTGATAGAAGAAAAAATATTTTTTTTTAGTTCAAATTTTTAAAAAGAGTTTTTATTAAAATTAATATGTCTACACAAAAATTGATGAAATTAAGAATAATTGTAATTAAATAAATATAACACTTAATACGGTAACTATAATAAAACACAGATTTAATAATTATATAATAATACAATAATTTACAAAATAATTTATTCTTTTTGCTCCTATTATCTATAATATGTTTGACCTTAAATATATGCATATAATATATAAGAATTTTAAAAATTATTTTAATACGTTCAATATCACATTACATAAAAATAATATTTTATGTAAGAGATCATTTTTAAGAGTACAAAATATACATCTCGTAATGTTCTCATGTATCCTCTAATTTAATTGAATCTGAAAATGCGAACTCTTTCGCTTGGAACTTTTCCTTTATAGACAAATAATCTACGTTTTTCATGAAACTCATTACGATTATGGAATATATCTTCTCTCATTTCTTCTAATTCTTCTTGCTCGTATGCATCTAATGGCTTCATTTTTTCATCTAAATATCTTGTTTCATGTTTTCTTTCAATAAATGAATTTAATTTATTCTCATTTTCAACAAATCTTTGAACAAAATTTTCAACGTTTGTATTAAAATCGAATCCTTGCTCATATTTCTTAATATCATCAATTAAACCTATTTGAATACCATCTTCTACTGACAATGAATAAGCATTTTCCTTCAGAACATTTAATCTTGTAGCTCCAAGACGTTTTGCACCCAAATATGTATTATATTCAGAACCAAAAAGACCCATGCGTTTGTAATGTGGATTTAATACGATACCAGGTTTTCCAAATACAAAATCGGATGCCATTGCTAGGTAGACACCACCAGCTCCAGCACTAGATTGCATTGATGAAACAGTCAGAATATTTGATGCACAAATAATTGATTTTACAACCTCATTTATACTCAATAAATTGTTATAAGCATTGGAACTGGGCGCAATTGAATTTTCAATGACATTAAGATGGATGCCATTCGATGGTCCACTTTCAATAATTAGCGCTTTAAGGTTTGCTTCTGATATAACTTTGTCTAATATTTTTTTCAATTTGTTACAATGATTTTTATTCATAGCTCCATTGTAGAAATTGAATTTTAAAATGCCATAATCGCCTTTATTTTGAAATGAAACATTATCGAGTACATGATCTCTTGTCTCTGGGATATAGAAATCTTCAAAATGTAATGTAGCCGGTAATTTAAAGCTTGGCATATTCATGTCATTTTTAGTTGCACGCATTTGACCTACAGAAATTGCTCCATCTCTTGTTGCAATCAGAAGAGATTCTTCATTTTTTGCTAAAATTTCTCCAGGTTTCGAATCCATAGATTCATTACCAATTGTAGCTTCTCTTGCATCATAAATGAATTTTAGGAACTTCTCATTACCCAAAGTTAATTCGGCTTTAACACCTGGCTGACTGTCACCAGCTTTTATTTTTTCCAATATACTTTCCTTAGAATCCTTCTCCCAATTAATCATTCTCATTGGGTGACTTTGTTTTATATGCTCGTGTAGGAAACCCTTCACATTTGAATCTCCATAATTCAATGGTGTAGGCTTGAATTGTGAATTATGAAATTTTTCAACACAATTAAGAACAAGATCTGTAGCCATACCAATAACATTTTCATTATAAATTTGTGTTTTTGTTTTATTTGTTGGCATTTTAAATTCTCCACTTGCCCATATATCTCCAGCATCCATTTCATCATCAGCTTCAACAATAGTAACACCCCATTTATCATATTTGTTTAAAATGGCCCAGTCAAGTGATGATGGACCACGATCTCCAACAATACCTGGATGAACAATTAAGCATTTGACAGTTTCATAAATATTTTTAGGAATTTTTGTCATCAATGTAGGACAAATTATAAGATTTGGTTGATATTTTGAGAAGGCATCTTGCATTGCTGTCTGAGATGATGCTTCCTGGAAATAAACTTTGTATCCTTGTCTTAATAGCTGTCTCTCAACATGTTGAGTCATTCCATTGTAAGCAGATGAAAATAATAAAATTCTAGTATTTTGACTATTCGTATTTTGGCCGATTGATGAACTGAACAAATGTCTATTCAAATTGAGGGCATAATTTTTAATTAGCCGTTTATCTCTTTTGGGCAACTTTCGCAATGATGACGTTATGGCTTTGAAATTCAGCATTTTTAACTTGTTTTTTTTTTTTTATTGGATTAAGATTTTATTTTATTGTTGAATAAAATATATAGTATTGCGTCTGAAATGAAACAAAGAAACCCATTAATCAAAAGTTTTATTTTTTAATATTAAAAAATATTAAATTAAAATTTTTAATCAAATACATATATATATATTATATTATATCTTACACACAATATATTAAATATACGCTCGTATTACAAAAAAGTTAAAATTTATATTAAGGAAATTTCGATAAGTTTTTATGTTTTTTTTTTTTCAATTTATATTTTACAAACTTCACTCTTTATTGCTATTTTACATTATGCTAATTTTGATAATTTCTGAATAAAAAAAATCGAGATTTGAGTTTTTTTTTTATTACTACAGAATATCTGTTTTTTTTTTTAAAACAAATTCAAGTTCAAGATAAAAAAAAATTTTGTTTTAGTGAAAACTAGGCAAATTTAGGCATACGATGACCTTCACTTTATGTCTTTTTTTTTCTTTCTTAAATCAAGATTTTATTTATATAACTAACGTAATATTTTTTTTTAAATCTCTTGTTTTCTTTTAATTCGAAATCATTTTTGTTTTATAGTAAGAAAAGTTGAGAAAAAAATTCTAAGTGATTGATTAGACTTCTTATTAAATACAGTACTGGTAAAATAAAAAAATATTTGTTCATTAGTTTGCAATTATAAATATTTCAATTTATGTTGTAGATACAGTTGGCAAAAATAATGTAAAAAATTAAAATTATATTCCCAAAGTCGATTTATGGGCGAAAAAAAAATTATTATCACACCCATATATATATTCCGATTGGTTATACATATATAAAAATTTATTTTCGAATTTCTTTTCTATTGTTTTATTAATCTTGAAAAAAAAAAAAAATATATTTTTGAAAAAAAGGATCTGCTCCTTTTTACTTAGAATATGAATTCCATAACATTTTTTAAGAAAAGTCAAAGCTTTCCCAGAGCTCATTTCACTTCAAGTTTTCTAAAATTTATTCATTGTTTATAATTGTGAAATCAGAAATGATATAATTGGAACTAGAAGAATATTGCCGGTTATCTAATTCAATGGTTTTATTTAATTTTTTTTTTGAAAATTTTAATTTTTATTAAAAATACTAATGGAAATTTTGAATTTTCTTATTATTAATACACATGAGTTGTTAAATTTTTTGAATATTAATTTTTTCCAATTTTTATAATGTTATGCAATTCTGTCAAAATTTGATAGTTACCTTTTAAATAGGTGCCAAATTTCAAAACTAAAATATTTTATTTTATTTTTTAATACAATTAAATTTTAATATATTTATTTTATAAAAATTTTTTATTAATTTTTAAAATATTTTCCTTTTTTTAATTTAAATTTATTTTTTACTCTTTACTCGTTGACTTAATATCAAGTTATGAGCTTAAATGAAGCAAAAGCATTATCTTTTATATTCTTTATTGATGCCTTTGCTCAATGCTACGTGCGAAACGACGTGTAAATAATAATAAAAAAAAATATTTTTAGGTTGAAAACCTATGCGAATTTTTATTTTTGCTTATTTACAATATTGA
Source organism: Hybos culiciformis (assembly GCA_964007475.1). Lineage (NCBI taxonomy): Eukaryota > Metazoa > Arthropoda > Insecta > Diptera > Hybotidae > Hybos > Hybos culiciformis. The sequence goes on along the minus strand of OZ023274.1, from coordinate 52,962,268 downwards.
ATTAAAAGAGAAATAAAAGTGACAAAATTTACCAGATGATTCAATAATCTTTATTACATAAATTTGTGCGGTATTTTTTTTGCAATAAACTTTTAAAAGCTTAAAAAATGCATTAGAGGGAATTTCCCCTGTAGTTTTTAACGTCATTTCCGATATTTTCATTTTATAGTAATTTTTTTTTTCAGAATGAAAATGATAAATATTAGATATTTCATTCATTCAATATTGACCGCGAAAATTGTACTTTAATATGAGTAATAAATATGTTAAGAAATAATTCTTTATTAGTTTTAAAACTGAAATTTGATAAAATTGATTTCAAAACTGAAACTCTTGACTATTCACTGAATTTCGTGAAATACATATAGAACAATATTTTTCTTAAAAATGTGAATTAGGTGTTTACAAATTAATTAAAATCATAAATTTCAGCTCACTTAACATTTAGTAAAAGCTTATTTAAATATTTATACAAATGTTAGAAAAATAGTTAAAATAGAATTTAAGAATATTTCCTATAAATGAAGTATGAGACACATCGAATTTTATTTCCTACCGGTAATAAGAGTATATACTTGTGCACAATCGGAGAATAATTTTTTCTTTAAATTTCTTGTATCGATATCCGCCATAAAAACATTTAAGATTTATATGCAAATTTTCAACGAAAGTAATTATCATCCTTAGATCAGTTGATATCGGCATATAAAGTTAGTTGTATTAAATAGGTTAATGTTTTAGTGTGGGGGCGAGAGAAACGGAATGAAAATTATATTACACATCTAATTAATTTTTGATCAAAAACCTGCTAAAATGAAAAAAAAATATTTCTTTTTTATGTATTTCCACCATTATTGCACTTAAAGTTATAAATATTCAAATTTATTGCATATGAAATAATAAAAATTACCATTGGAGTTGAAAATAATGCTCAATTAAGTTTTTGTTTATTTTTGAAACTTACCGCATTCGGGTTGTTTTATTAGTTCGTTTTTCACCAAAAATTAAAAAACTGAATATATAATTATGTTATCATTAAATGTCCGTACATCCTAGACTAAAATGCTTATTAACTAATCAACTATACTGAATCGATTATAATTCTTTGATTGTCAAAAATTGCACAATCTCGTTCACTTTCACGTCGACTAAATGATCCAGCTCTAGGATTTTATGTTTTGGAGTTAGAGGTTGACAACCTAAATAATTTGCATATAAAAATTATATATTTTACATTTTTCTATAAAATTTTTATTGGATTTCGATAAAAATTAGTATGTTGGGTTGGCGATGGTGATTATAGGAAATTATAAAAAATGTTAAGGCCCCGATTGTTTCCAAGCATTTGGAGTAGGATCTGGATTTCAATGAAACTTTTAATATTTAATATAATGGTGTAATGGAACCTAAAAAATATTATTGGTTGTGAAGGTATCTTAAAATTAAAGTATCTTAAATATGATTAAAAAGGACACACATACTTTATTAAGTGGTAAAGTTCTATAGTTTTTTATATAAATCCCAGCTTTTAGTTGAATAATGAATATTTATATGTACTATTTGTATATATGTAAAAATCATAAACTTTTTGTTCTTTAGATTTGTTACACAATTCGTATGTTTATTTATATTTATTTCAATTACTTTTTTCTTTCATGTAATACTGTCACAAGAAATTTGTAAATAAAATTTTAATTAAGTTTGCTTAAATATGTTTTTAATTTTTTTTTTTTTTAATTTTATTTTTAAATTAAAAAAAATAACTAATAATTATTTTTAGAATATCAAAAATTTATTTTTAAAATTTTATAGTTTTGATAAAAACTTTTAGATAAAAAAAAGATTCAAAAAACTACAATTCTATTATAATACATTTATTTTTTATTACACAATTTTTCAATCCGTACTGAAAAATTAATTTATCAATTTCAAGCTTTTATATCAAAAATTAATAATAAAATATTCTAATTAAGAAATTAATCCAAATAAAATAATTTTAACAAATACTTTGAAAAAAATTACCCACTTTAAACTTTATCTTTTTTAACCAGTTTACCGTCAAAAATTAAAAAACGAACTATATCTTTCCAATAAATGGCTGTCTGTCCGTTCATCCAGTAAAAACCAATGATTTGAATGCCAAAACATGTGCAAGCTCCATCACATTCACTTCGGCAGATCTCATCATTTAGTTTATGATATCAGCAATTTTCTTTTAAAATTTATATATTTTAAATTTTTTTAAAATATTAAAAAAATGGTTAGATCTTAATTGTTTCCAAGGATTTGAATTGTGTGGATTTCCATTAAAATTGTTATATTTATATAACATGGTATACCATTAAATAGTTTTAGTATACTGAAGGAATCTAAATATATGTTTACTTAGTCCCTGGTTGTTAAATCGAAATCGAATCCCCATTTGTGAGATACTACTGTTCTATATGTTTTACCTTTTACTTCCAATAATAATATTCTTAAAGTTTAAATTGACTTAAAATTGCTTTAAACTTGATAATAATAGTATTTTTAGCATGTTTTCCAAAAAAAAATCCTTGTCTCAAGAATAAGATAAGAACACTTCTTTTAAATCCTCAATAAATGAAACACAAATCCACTATTTCCCCTTTTATATGTTTAAGTTTGAAATACAATTAAAAATCTTATATGTATAAGTTTAAGTTTATATATTTTTAATAAACTACGCCAAAGAATTAAACTTTTTTTTATTGTATACATTTAAAATATTAACAAGAAATCTCTCTCGTATACTTTTATATCATTTTTATATCATTTTATGTGGCAAAACTGTTGTCTTTAAAAGCTATTATTTTGAGTAAATAATGTTAATTAAAATGTTTGCTTAAGAGCAATTTAAAGATTCATTATACACATTTTTATCAAAAATTTTTGTTACAGAAAATCTATAAGGATGAAAAAAAAATATTAGCGATCTTATTATACGTATAGTATTAACGTAGTGTGCAGTGTATAGTTTCTTATAATAAAAGATTATAGAGACAGTATACTACAGTTTTGATATAGGAGAATCACAGGATATAATGTTTTAGTTAAATTACAGAAAGGAAAATTGGAAAAAAAAGGAAAATACAGCATAAACATATGTTAGTATTTAGTTTTTTCCATTTTTTCTTTTACTTATCAGTTGTATCTTGTATCTATCTATTTCATATTAATTTAATAAAGTTGACCTTTTTCATTCTGTTTTTAATTCAGTATGATCATTATGTTAAAAATTTAGTGTTTAATATATTTTTATATTTACACGAAAAACTATGTAAGTTTCGAAATATTTTTTTTGTTTACACGGTATTTTATTTTTGTAATCAAATTTTAATTTTAGTGTTTGAAAAGGACATCAAGATCATTGGTTTTATTTATTTATTTATTTATTTTTTTTTATCTTCTAATGTTAAAAACGCATGAGCATGCCAATTTGCTTCTTTCATTTAAGGGGGGGGTAAGGTATTAAATTGTTTTTTTTTGCATTTTTTTTTTATTTTTGAAATTGAATCCGTAATATCTGAACAATATTGTGTCAAAATTTCAAGTCAATTGGAGCAAAATTGACGAAGTTATGAGTATTTTTATACCTGCTGTTATGAGTATTTTTATTCTGGATTTTTGTGTGTTTAAAACTTTAAAGCGTTTTTCCCACAACTCACGTTTTTAAAGTCGGTGCCCCTGATAACTTCAAAACTACTGCACCGATCCTTTTGAAATTTTAAACACTATTTCTGTACATCATTTACGAGGTAACGCTGTCGAGTTTTTTTTTTTTTTGTTCATAATTTTGATTTCGCAATAACAAATTAGCCGATTTTTTCCCAAAAAATTGTGTTTTTCACTTCAAAGTGTTCGAAAAAATGAAAAAAATTGAAAAAAAAAAAAAACTCGACAGCGTTACCTCGTAAATGATGTACAGAAATAGTGTTTAAAATTTCAAAAGGATCGGTGCAGTATTTTTGAAGTTATCAGGGGCACCGCAATTCAACTTTTTTTCGAGACACGTCCGAACAATTGCTGCCATTGCCGTATTTTTTAATATTTCTTTGTACAAATTTGATGAAACATTCTTCGAATGTCATACTTCAATGTACCATTGGTTGAGTAAAGAAATTTTAACTGCGTCGTCAGAAAAAAAATCACGAAAACTTGGCTTTTTTCGTATGATTTGACCTTACCCCCCCTTAAACAATCATAATCGATATATATTCGTGTAGTAATTTTTTAATCAATGAAATGGGGAATACATTTAAATTATTCAATATTGATTGCAAACATTAGAATATACGTTACGCAAAGTAACTATATTTTACCATAGATCAAGAATACAGAAAGATGGGAAGCTTCATACAACATTATTTTTGGTATTTTTAAGTCAATGTGTTAGTAAAACAAAATAAAATACGTGATAATTATCAATGTATGAAAAGAATTTTATTTAGTTTTACTAACACCTTCACAATAAAATACCAAAAAAGACTGAAAAAATGTTGTATGAAGCTTCCAATCTTTCTGTATTCTTAATCTATGATTTTACTAATGCTAAAAAAATTAAAAATTATGTATCGTTTTGGTGTTTTAAACTGAACAAAATTCGATGAAGACAACTTTTGGAATTTAAAGCTAACTTCAAAGAATCCTGTGGGTGTATGAGTAAAACAGAGTTATTAACAAATTTAATTTCTAACATTTACATTCTTCTGCATAATAATTCATAATAAAATTCCGAATAATTTATTAATTCTGATAACGAATATTTTTATTATGTACAATTGAAAACGAAGATAATTTTATTTTTGGCAATAAATAATTAATATATAATTATTTTTACTTAATAAGAATCTTCAATTAACCCAAATCATGTAAATTTTAGTTTGTGACGATAAAAAGCATTTATTCTCAAGTTAGTTGGATATCAAAATGGTTCGTAGCTCAACATTTAAAAGTGGTGCAATAATGCATTTATGTACATGTAAAGTCTGTGTGAGGTCGAAGAGGTTATTTTAACTTAATTTAACCTCCATCCACCGTGTGTCATGGAATAAAATTTAACAAATATTTTATATTTTCATTGAATTTTAATTTCCTTTGATATTTAACATATTTTGCAAAAAATTTTGTGGTTTATTTACAAAGAAAAACTTTTTAATCAAAATTAAAGGTATTTGAGAAAAAAATTTTTTTTAAATATTTTGAACATCTTTTTTTCTCTTATCAATGTCAGAATATTTTTTTTTGTGAACCTTACTTATTAATTTTAATCTGCTAATATTTTCACTTTTGTGAAAATAATCTGAAATATTATTGTTATTTACTAAATAATACTTTCTTTTATATTATTGGAACGAAGAAGGCAGAATTTTATACATATATTCGTTGTGCTTGCAATTTTGCATATTTTGATTAGAGATATTGTGACTTTAAGACAAATCCGCGGAAAACAAAATCCAAATTGTATATGTTTTGTTTCATATAAAGGCATGTCATAGGATATAGATCATCCCTTCCCTTCATAATAGATCCAAACAGATCTGTGCTCAGCATATTAACTGTATCAAATAAAAACTATTTTACTCGAATTTTGGAAACGGGCGATTTCTAGTTTGAATTAAAATAGATTTCCATAGAAATAATTGAACTAATATTTTTGTTTTAACAAATATAAAAAAATGTTATATCTTAACCCAAAATTAATTCTTATAAAAAAAATTAATAAAATGGCATATAAAATATTAGTCGGGTCAAAGAATTTTTTATTTTTATTGTTTTTTTTTTCAATTCCATTATTCATTCACGTAAACAAACAACTAATCAGCTTTCATTTCTTCAACATAAATTAAACCTGACTTTTTTAAACGCTTTAAAAGTTAATTAATTATTTAAGGCAACTGTAATAATAATTAATTATTTATTTATTTTAGATCGTCATAACATATTAAATAAGATATTAAAAATTAAATAAATTATAATTTTTCGCTATGAAATAATATATAAATAATTAAAATTTCATTATAATAACTTGATAACAGATTTTTAAAAATAATTTTCAAAAGATAATTTTATAAATTAAAAGAAACTTTATTCTGCAAATCAAATAAAGAATAGTCAGACTTTGTCCGAAACTTTGATTTTTTGTAAAATGATCCATCCAAGTATACTTAAAGACCAAACATTTTCAATACGGAGCCAGAGTTATATACCTAAGACATTTTTATTAAATCATTTTCCAAAATTTTCATTGCGTAAAGGATAGTGTTGAATGGTAATGTAATTCTTTTTTAAATAGAATACTTAAGAAATAGTTTAATCGTATAAACAAACAAAAATAAGAGTTTCAACGTTGAAATATTCATAGGTACTCATCATAACTCAGCATAAGACTCATAAAAAAAAACAAAAGTTTCGTAGTCAGTTATAACACTCATGTAAATTATTAAATTATCTTTAATTTGTTGCCAATTATTAAATAATTTTAATACATGATATACAACATATTACATATATTTTAAATTAGCAACGCAAAATTAATAAGTCCTAATTTTTATTTAAAAACATAATAACTTATTCCAAAGAGATGACTCGCCGCACGCTGCTTTTGTCAGTTAGAAACATAAAATTAAATAAATTAAAGTTTTATGTAAAAGAAACACTAATTAATCAAATTGATTTAGCATATAATTATAATTTATAATATAACTAGCTTCAAACTGGTTTTACTATTTAAAAATTTAAGTAAGATTGTTATTGAAGGAAGTTCATAACATTATATATTTTTGTTATTTATTTTTAGTTTTTGGCAAAATGAACTTTAAATTTGGATATTCTTATTTTGCAGTTGATTACTAAAATTGCTAATATTTTGTCTACATATTAACGTCATTCATATTTAATTTAATGTTTGTTATTTTATTGTATAGAAACAAAGTTCAATAATATTTCCTTAAATTAAATCATCTTATTTCTAATAGTATATTTTTTGTTGATGGTTGATGATGATGATGACAAAATTGTAATTTTTATATATTTGAGAATGGTTTTATTCATAAAATTATTCAAATATTATTGAAATATATGATAATTATCTGAAAATTATTACGGTATCAAAAACTATTTAATAATTTAAAAATAATCATTTAATTAAGAATTCTGTGGAGTTTGAAAGGAAAACTTTTAAAATGATACATACTTCTATAGAAATTCGCTTATTGTGGTTTTATATTTGCTTTATTTAGCTTTCGCTTTTGCTTCGAACATAATAGATATGCTGAGCGAAGACTTTAATTCATTCATATTTTACTTCCATGTGGAGTTTGTTTAACCCGATTTTAGGATAATAAATCTTTGCAAATAATATTAATAACAAAAAAATGGTGTCCGGAATATATTCCTCTGTATACAATTAGTCTAAAAACTATTTATCTAATAAAAGTTTCGAATAAAATGGCTTTTTGTCTGAAAAATACAAAAATTAAAACTAAAGTGTTGAGAAAATTCAAAAACTTAACTTATTTTCTTTTTACCGTTAATACGTAAAAAATAAGATATTAAGTATCTATCTTCTTAATGCGATTCTGTTTACTTTATCTTAAATGTCAATGTCACCAATTAAAATTGAAAATACCAATACAATTTGAAAAGAAACCAGTTTGACAAGATCATATAGAAAGATAACAAAATCTTTTCTACAACGAAAGAATATAAAGAAAATATAATGAGTAAAATAATTTAACTATTAATTTGTATCAAACAACATTTTCATTGATTTGAAGTTTTTTTTTTTTTTTTTGCAGTTTTGAACTTAAATAATATCGAAAATCTTTCTTTTCTTTACTGGGAATAAATAAAATTCATTATTTTTCATAAAGATGCGAAAAAAGAAAGAGAGGACTTATTTGAAAAAAAAAAACAAGTTTCCATTAACGTTTCATTTTGTCTGTAGACTTCATCAGTCTTCGAAACAGCACAAACATTTAGATGAAAAATTCCAACATACGCATGTTTACGGCAGTACCGCTGCATCATTATTATAACTTTATATTTTCTAACAATAAAATCACTTATTTCAAATTTTTTTGTCAACATTACTTTTAAAAATTTTGTCTTGCAATAATATTTTCCGTAAAATGGTAGTTAGGTATATACTATTTGTAAGAATAATAATACAACTACGGTATAAAAATTAAATTATATCACAAGAGAAGAAACTAAAAAAAAAACACAAAATGCGAAATGACAATTCATTTTGTAACCAATTTTTAGACAAATAAGTGAAGAAAAACAAATTAAATTAATTCATAAAAATAATAATAATGAAAAATAATTTTAATTTCATTTTAATTATAATTTTTTATTCAATATATATTTTAAATATTATTTATGGATGTGATATCGAAAAATGTGATAAAATTGTTGAGAGTTGTATATTAAAAAAAGAATGCATTTGTGAAGAGACCACAACAACAACAACAACAACAGCAACAAATGAAAATGATCCAATAATTAATGTAAATAATAATTTTGGCAATAATAATAACAACATTATATTAACAAAAAAATGTAAACATTCAAAAATATGTTTTAATTGTATGAATGATTTATTTATTGATTGTTGTGATTGCATCGGTTATTGTTCATCAAAATATAAAAACTTAAATGAAAATGAAAAATTACGTAGAAATTTATCAAAATTATCAAATGTTGGTGATTATAAAGGTCATAGCAATTTATTTTTAGCATTAATTAAAGATCCAGATGATGTTAATGATGATTGGACTGTTGAAATATTTTCAGCTGGAAAACATATGAAAAATAATTCAGAACATCAAAAACATTTAAATAATCACGAATGTTCTGTATTATTTCATAAAAGCTGTTTATCATTAAATAAATGCCAAAGAAATTGTGAAAGTTTTGGAGCTTTTGGTAAATTTTTTTTTTTACAAAAATATCTAGTTTAGGTTGCCTTACTCTTACATAATTTTACACAATTCTTTTTTTCCAGTTTTAAGTATGTACTTTAATAATGGTTTTTTATATAAAACGAATTCTATTTTTAGGATATCGTTGGTTCCATAATGGTTGTTGTGAATGTATTGGACCCAATTGTATAAATTATGGTATTAATCAAAGTTTATGCCGAGATTGCCCCGCATTCGATGAATATGAAGAAAATTCTGCTAATAATGAAAACGATCGACTAAATGAAATCGATGATGAATTATAATAAAATAAGAATTATGTGTATGTTAGTAATGTACTTAGCTAGAGCACATAAATTATAGAGTAAAAATGTTTATTTAAATTTATAATAATTAATAAGATTTAAAATTGTTATGAAAAGTTTTTAAAAAAATATACATATTTGTATGAACGAGCATGATACTCAATAAAAAATAAAAATATTTACTTTTGTAATTAATTATTTTTCAACTTAAGAGTTTTCATTTTTTAAAGAATAAAGATTTATTATTTTGATTTTTGTTGTTACTGGTTGGATAATGAAGCTACAGTTTTTTTATTTTTTCTAAACATGTACCAATATATTTGGTTCCTCAGTTTTGAGCCAAGGATACGAGTATTGGTATAATTAGTTTTTTCGTATATCTATATACTTAATTAATATCTCATAATTTCACCAAATACCTCTTGCTATTATTTGTATAAAAATTTAAACAATAATATAATACAATTTGGTGAAACATTTTTTCGATAAATAGTAGGAAACGTTCTACAAATATATACTTATAAAAATTTTCTTCTGTAATTCGCATTAAAAATTATGTCAGTGAGTGAAACATTAATATACGTACAATAGTATAATTTTATATATAACCACATTATAGTTTTTGTCTCAATTCTATTTTAAAGTGACAGCTGTTGTGGATTGCTATAATAGTTCTTCGCATGTGATTTAACTTTAATATTGTGTATGGTGTGTTTAAAAAAAGAACACATTTTCTAACGATTTAACTTATTTTCTAAATAATTGTTAGTTTTCAAGTATGCATAAAATAACTACAGAAATTAATTGCAATTTGTGTTATTTGTGTGGTGAATGGCAAAAGAAAAATGCTTAACACGAATTGTACATTAAATTTCTCAATTTTAAATTTCGATCACTTATTTGTAAGGATTTAAAATTTTCATGATTTAATGTTATATTTTATGGCATATTTTTAGGTAAAAATTTATATGGAATATCAATTCAAGCAAAGCTTTCAGTTGATAATTTTTAAATGTACTTAAGTTTATCCCATGAAAGGCTTCAAATAGATTTTATAGATAGCATTGATTAAGAATACTAAAAAGGTTATCACTTTCAAACAACGATTTTTCAAATCTTTTTCTGTACTTGAAGGTGTTAGTTAAACGAAATAAAATACTTTCTGTGGATTAACAGTGGATTATCAGCGTATTAACAGTATTTTATTTTGTTCAAATAAAATTACAAAAACAATGTTGTATGAAAAATGAAACTGACAATCTTAATTCATGATATTAGTTAATATTAAATATCGAACTGAAAGAAAAATACTTCGATATAGGTATAGAATATATGTTTCCACAAAAGATCCAAACTTTCAACTCCAAGATTGGCTATTTTATTTTGAAGCAACCAAATGAACTTATTCATTATAGGTATTTGAAAGAATTCCCAAATTGCTCTCTAGCACTTAACTAAAGGTATATGCGTATATGTATATTCAATTATTCATGTACATGTTTATGTTCATGTGAATAATTATTCTTTATTTCTCTTATTTTTTTAAGCTTTTTTGATATAAAATTTACAAAATCATCATTATAATTTTTTTTTTGAATAATGAAAATATAACATAATATTTTCCTATGCACTAATTGAAATTGAAAAATTCATCAGAATTTTCCTTATGAAATAAATTCAATGAACATGAAATTTTTTTTTTGCCAAATATTAACCCTTTCTGTTTTCTCTACTAGAGTGATTTTTTAAGATATTTAAGACTGTTTGCGGCAAATTAAAATTTAAAACTACAATTGAGTAAGTTTAATTTAAGTTTAAAGAAAAAAGAAATTCTTCATAGATTTAAGTGCACTAATTTGAAAAAGTTATAATGGTTTATTTGGTGCAAACGACTCTAATCAAAAATCAAAAATCAAAAATTATTACTATTGTCGAACGCTTTATCATCTTTGTATCGTTTTGATGCTATTATAATTAATTTATTTAGATTTTGCGGATTCAGTGATCCGACATTGCCCACTTAAATTTTGTGGCCCCGGGGAAAAATAATATTTGAATATAGTCCTATAATTATATGTGTTTTAAGCTTGAATGATATTATGAATTTTCACGAGGGTTTTTTTTTCTTTTCAAAGAATTTTATGTTCTATCTAAAAGATGTTATATTTAACATTTTGCTCTATTACCCGTTAGTCAACATTTAAGATTATTTAACCATATATAGAAACGAAAATAAAAAATATTTCAAGATATTCAAAAGGGTTAAATTTACTGCAGGCAATGACCTGACGTACGTGTAAGTGAATTTCGTATTATATTCAATTTCAATTTTAATTTATTAAAATTAAAATAAACAAAGAAATATTTTCTGCATTACATTTGAATATTAGAAAATTAGAAAATGTATAATATGTAATGCATCCCCATAATATGTATATATGAGATAATTTAATTTATTTAATGAACATTATATATAAAAATGAAGAAAATATTGCATTATAATTTCTAAAATAAGCCCTTTAGTACAGGAGTGTATAAGTCTGAAAGGCAAAATGTCCAATTATATGTATTTGGAACTCCTGATAATGAAGTAAATTTCGGTTTTTTTTTTTAAATTTCCCAAAATAAAATCCATCATCATGTTATTTCTAATTAATTTTTATCTTCTTTTCATTTTTGATATTGTAATTTCCTAACAATTCTCTTAATATAAAAAGAAAATTTATCATTTTAATTTAGTTTATGAATTTAACAAGTCAAATAATATATAAAAATTATTTTATTATATTATAACGGTGTACATGATAGTCAATTAAAAATAGAAAAAAAAATGTATTTAGAAGATAATCCTTCACATTTTTATTTGTCTGAAATTATGTACATGTCATTTTATGAAATAAAGTTTTGTGCAAATTCTATTTCCAAAGATATTTTTTTAAATTTTCATCATGTTTAAATTTGGGTAGAGTTATCTTTTGATTTCTAACATAAATTATAAGATTAAGATTTTTGAAACCATCGATAAATCTGGAACCGACATCTAAGTATTTTGGGAATTTGAATATTCTCTTTTAAAATCAATGATATGCACTCTTATTTTCACTCGAATGAAGTGGAGAAAAAGATTTTCGAGCATTCAACAATAGGAAAAATGAAATAGAGTATAAAAATGAGATGGTTGAGTTGATCTGCCGCTGAGACTTGTGTACGTAAAGTAAGCCAATGCCTCTTTTTGGTTCCGTTTATAATTTATATATTTAAAAAAAATATAAAAAGATTTAACATTACAGTGTT